>JAHWFP010084296.1:2758-83883 GCA_023313725.1 Lithobius niger
GCTGGAAAAGGATTCTGAATCGTCATTGATAGTTCGCACGGCTGCTGATTGGGCGGCGGACAGCGAGGATATGGTGTTATCATCTGAATCGTTCTGTTATGCCTCTGAAGATAGCAATGGTGGACAACGTTGTGAGTCTACATTGGTTGAAGATTGTGGTGATCCAGAAGTAAGTGAAGATTGTGGTGATCCAGAAGTAAGTGAAGATTGTGGTGATCCTGATGTGAGTGAAGATTATGGTGAATTACTACTTGGGTCATCGTTGTAAATTCTGGTCTCCTAACATAGCATACCTTCAAGTTTTGCGTATGGAATGTCAGGGGGGCGAACAACAAAGTTGAGGAAATCGAGAAATTGTGTAGTGGTTTTGATGTTGTTGGTATTGTGGAGTCGAGGTTTCCGGGTGGTTACACGCCTTTTGTTAAGGGGTTCCATGGCTTTGCAGGATCTGGTCAATCTGGAATTCGAGTTTTTATTAGGGATTTAATTCCATTCTCCCTCGCTCCGCACCCATTGTGCAGAGGTATTGACGCCTGTGTTTTCCAAATTTGGTGGGAGACTCGCTGGATCACGCTAGGGGCGATTCATGTGATCGGAAAGTTTTCAGAGCTTGAGTGGGTGGCGTGGGTTGGCTCTCTTCCTGGTCCAGTGGTACTGGGAGGAGATTTCAACGCACACCACACACTTTGGGGCAGTGCGCGCTGTGATGCTAGGGGGCGGATTATTGCTGACTCGTTGAATCATCTTAGGTTAGAGGTGATTCAAAACGGCTCTATCACTTATGTTAGGCGGTACGGTGCATGTATTCAGGAGTCTGTGTTGGATCTTTTCCTTTGTTCGTCTGACATCGCATCTCTATTTTCTTTTGTAACATCGTCTGATCTCAGGGGCAGTGATCACTTTCCTGTGGCACTGTCCAGCAGAGCTCATACCCCCATTGATTCGCCGTTGCGTTTATCCAGTGGGTACCCGCGAGTTAATTCGGGCGCTTTTGCTGACTGGATTGCCAAATGGCTCATGGTAAAGAGACGGCCCCGTAGGAGCATCTCTAGGAAGCGACTCGACCCTGTCTGGTGGACCTCGGCTTGCAGGAGGCCTGTTTGTGATAGGCGAAAGGCTTGGCAGCGGTACTCTAGGCTTCGCTGCGACGTCAGGTGGTTTGAGTACGTCGGGACTGTGCAAGAAACAAGGTTTATTTTGCGAAAGGAAAAGGCCACCTTCGGGCGCAGGCTGTGCGAGCGTGTCTCGCATGGTACTCCTATCTCGCAGGTCTGGGGCTTGGTGCGTCCTCAGGATTCCCGAATTGCGGTGACTTGGGCGCTGGACCTTACTGGGAATGTTTTGCGTGGTGCCCGTTTGGCCAATGCCTTCAATTCCAATTTTGCAACGGTGTACGGGGCTCCTAAGGGCCCCCCTCCTCCTCGTCTAGCTGATTGTGTTTCTGTCCCCGACCAGGCACCTTTGACACTACTTGAGTTGTCGGCTGCTTTGCATGTGTGTAGGCCTGATAGTGCCTCAGGAATAGATGGTGTCTTATGCTGATTTGCAGGGCCTTGATCTTGCTGGTCGTAGTGACCTTTTGGAGTACTACCAGACCCTTTTTGATGGGGCTCCTGTTCCTCAGTCGTGGCTGTTCTCTATCCTCTCCCCGGTTCTGGGTAGGGGAAAGGTGCGGTCAGCTGTTGAGAGTTACAGACCCATTGCTCTTCTCTCCTGCCCTCGAAAAGTTTATGAGAGGATACTCATCAACAGAGTTGTGTGGCAGCTTGAGGACTCTGGGAAGCTATTCAGTGGCCAGTTCGGCTTCCGTAAGCACAGAGGAGCTCAAGATGCTATGTTGTATTTAGAGTCTGGCATTCGGGAGGCCTGGGTCAATGACTGTATTGCTGTCGTGGTGTTCTTGGACATTAAGGCAGCATATGACATGGTTGATGTGGCCTGGCTTGAATACTCGCTGGAGAGTCTTGGGGTCAGGGGGAAATTCAGGTCGGCTGTTTCGGCCCTTCTAGGTAAGCGGCAGTTTGCAACCAGGGTTGATGGCTCCTGGTCGAGTGTTTTGACCACGGATAAAGGCCTTCCGCAAGGGAGCTGTTTCAGCCCAGCTTTGTTTGCAGTGGCGATTGACGCGGTACTGGTTGAGCTGAGCTCTTCAGTGAGTGTTGTCGCCTATGCAGACGACGTGGCTGTTTGGCTGTCTGGGAAAGACCTGCCTATGCTCCTGGAAATTGTTGAAAAGGCTATCGCTCATGGCTCCCGGCTCCTTGCGGCCAGAGGATTGAGGCTATCCGGTGCCAAGACCGAGCTTATGATCTTCCACAGAGGCCCTTTGCTTACTGGTTCCATTTCTGTGGATGGGTCAGTGGTGGAGGCATCGAGTAAGGTGCGATACCATGGTTTCTGGCTTGATCCGCGACTTGACTGGTCACACGATGCAGCGGCAGTGAAGGGTACCATTGCGTCTAGGCATAATGTTTTGCGTTCAGTTACCTCTAATAGGTCTGTGGCCAAACGTGCTACGATCAATTCACTTTACAGGACATACATCAGAGCGTGTGCAGATTTTCACATTCCAGTTGTTCTGACCTCAAAGGGTGCTTTGAAAAGCATTCAAGTTGCTCTGAATGACTGCCTGCGAGTTGTGTCTGGTTGCCTACCTTCAACCCCAGTCCAGGCACTACTTGTTGAAACTGGCGATATGCCCATAGACATTAGGGCAAAGGAACTCTTGGTCACATTGTGTCAACGGGCTGTTGCTAGGGGTGCGAGAGATCCGCTCGCCCAGATTATTGTTGACTACATGTCCCTGCCTCAGGGGGCCCGAGGTTTGTTGGGTGCTCTTGGTGTTGGGGCTTCCCTTCTTGCTGCTCCTGAGGTGGCCGGGTTGCCGAAGGTTCGTTTTGTTGACCCCCCTCCCCCGTGGGTGTGGTGTGGGGCCGCCCTTCGTTCTTTCCACAGTGGTCAGCGTCTGGACCCATCTTGTGTCACTGTTTATAGTGACGCGTCTTTTTGTGTTGAGACAGGAGTTGGCGGTGTTGGGGTGTGCGTACCCAGTTACCGGCTGGAATATAGCTACCACCTAGTGTCAGTGCCTTCAGCATTCGTTGGAGAACTTGTTGCCCTCACGGTGGCACTAGAAGTTGGTTTAGAGTTTCGTGCATCGAGTTTTCGGGTTGTCACTGATTCTCTGGCGGGTGTGGGATTCCTCCAACGGTGCTTTACCTCCTTGAACGTTTCCCATCCGCTAGCCCTCGAGGTGGGGTGGAAGTTATTCTTGGCTAGCCAGATGGGAGTTGCTATTTTAATTGTGTGGACTCGTGCGCACAGTGGGGAGTTTGGAAACGAGTTAGCGGATGAACTGGCTAGGAAGGGTAGTCGTCTGACAACCCCGGTAGTCTCTTTTGTAGTTGGCCCAGGAGACCTTCGGCCAGCCTACTCTAGACTTTCGTCTAGGGTCTGGCAGGGTCGGTGGGCTGCTGGACCCACTGGCCGTGCTCTGTTTGGGATTCACCCCTCTGTTTCACGGCCTGAGGCCCTTGATAGTTTAACGCGGGGCGAGGCGGGTCTTCTTTCGAGACTTCGTACTGGCCATGTCCAGCTTCGGGCGCACCTTTTTCGCCTGGGTTGGGCACGGACTCCTCAGTGTAGATGTGGCCTATCAGATGAAACGGTGGCTCATTTTCTATTTGATTGTCCGCTTTGGCAAGCGCAGCGACGTTTTGTCTTTCATGACGGGGACGACCCTATGGCAATGGTCCTGGGGGTCCCACCTCATGCGCAGAATGGAAGGGTGGGGTATTTTAGAACATTGGGATTCTGCAAGGCAACAGGTCGTTTTGGGTAGTTGGCGGCGGTTTTCTGTTGACTCACCTGTTGTTCCCCCCCTCTCCTGGCATTCCATAGTGGTCAGGGCTAGCACAGGAGTATTGCGTTGTGTAGCTGTGTACGGCTACTTGTGGACAGTGGGGTTAGGATGGAGTCGGTTTTGTGTCGGTCCTCTGGTGTGGAATCCTGCTATAACTGTTGGGCTGTTGGACTGTGTGCACAGTGGAGATCGTTTTTGGAGTGATGTGGTTTACAAGGATTTCTAGCACGGTACAGCTGCACAGTATGGAAGGCCCTGTGTGATATGTTCAAAGCTGTCATGAATGTATAGCGTAAGTTAGGTTAAGGCAGTAGGGTGAGTGTATGGCTTCAAGGGCCTTAGAACTCAAATAAAATTAACCTCACCTAACCTAACCTGTGTCTTTTAACTGAAACCAACTTATACGTGATTTCAGCATACTTGTGTAAATTCCCCATTCGGTAGAAATCTTTGCAAATCGTTTGAATCAGGTGTATTGGGGTCCAGTAACAAAGAAAAACTCGACACGAAAATGTGGAACGTGTCCTTCATGGAGAGAAAGTGTCCTCAATAACGTTTATTTGTGTTACTGGTGACTAGTAACTATCCGCAGGCTCCCATGTTAATTCTCATAGGGTATAACGACACGTCTACAGCTGATTAGGGAAAGTTGCCAGATCTAAATTTCGGCAGACAGGTAAAGCGTATTATGGGGAAGTGCCTTTTTGTAAAATGGGGGTTGCAGCTAGAAGCACGTGGTCCTGAAGTGGCTCATAAGTGCAAAATTATCGTTGTAACCATTATTTGTATTGTCATCCAACACTAGATTATAACATGCTTAAGTGTTACACGCTTATCGTTTCAGCACCTAATTGTCAGAATTCATTGTTGTTGTAAATAGGTGGTTCACTAAGTACCACCACAAAGTACCGCAAACGATAAAGATGGCTGCAGATGTGGATGCCCTACTAAGAGACTTACTATTAAGGAAATCGATTACGAGTGTGGACATTAACACTGGCCTGGTGTCGGAGGACACATTTGCGGTAGTACTAAGTGAGGCAAAGAAACGTGGAGTGAAGGAAGAGGCTGTTCGTAAACATGGAGTGTCCACAACAAGGGAATTGCTGCAGAGGGAGGGCCAAGAAAATGGTGGCACAGAGCAGCCAGTAAGTCATGTAAGTGAGGCAAACTTGGAAGAAAGGCGTGTCGTGGTGCAAACTGTAACAAAGCTGTTCAGTGAAGCTGTTAGAAGCGGTTCTAGGTTTGGTGGTGGGAACGTTCAGGAAGACGAGGTAGATGCAGAGGACGATGTGGACCCAAATAGAAACAGGGCCCGAAACGTGATGGCCCTGCGCAAGTTATATGGGGGAGCACTGGCAAACGTCCGTATGCCCCGGTCTGTGGTGCTCCTGTGCGACCGAGCCAGAACACCATATCCAATGGCAGCAGTGTACTCGGCGGTTGAGCAAGTTGTTGGACAGGATGAGGTGAAATGGTGTGCCCCCTTCGAGATTGTAATGAAGTCGGTGTCAGGGAAGCGGAAGCTCCTGCGGGCGAAGATGACTATCTATGGCTACCCTGTAGAGACCTATGACTTAGAAGAGCAGCAACTGGAAGCACGCCTTCACAGGCTCCCACATGGAGTTAGTGTTGCTGATGTCAGTGAGGCGGTAAGCAAGTTTGGTGTCCTAGTGTCACACGTCCATGAGAAGCTACAGGCCAGAGGGAGAGTGGTGTGTGAGACGGGGGTCCGGGTGATAAACTTTAAACTCAGGGAAGGTATGTCGATCGACGACGTCCCAGACGTTATTATAGTCAGGGGCATACCAGCATTGGCAACCAGAGCCGATCGTGCACCCAGGTGCCTCCGTTGCAAGCTGCGTGGGCACTTCCGGCGAGCGTGCACCAGTGTCTACTGTGCAGCCTGCGGCGGATATCGAGAACCCAGGGACATGTGCGACCATCTGCGTGGAGCAAGAAGAGAATCGGTTGCCCAGAGACGCCGTGAAGACAAACAACGAGGGGCGGATGGGCACGTTGCGGCGCTCCACCGTAGAGGGCAGGTTGGGGGGCAGTCCGAGGAGTTACAAGTGCAGGGGCCACCTGCCTTGGACAATGGTGCCCAACGTTTACATGGGAAATATATGGCTATTCAGGGTGCAGCTACGAGGGATTTGGTTGACAATCACTGTGGAAGTAAGAAATTGTGGGCCAAGACAGACCAGGGGAAAGAAACCAGTGTGACTGAGAGCAAAGAGGCTGAGAATGTGGATGTAAGAGGCAGTGCAGCTGGAATGGATGGCGATGATGATGACGGGCAGTGGATAACGCCGCCACCAAAACGGATGAGAAGTGGGAAACGATTTCGTAAGCAAGCTTCTGCGAGCTCAAGTGAACATCTGGATACGCAAGAAATGAGTGTTGAGCAGAATGCACAAGATGTGTGTGATGTGGGTGATGTCAGTGATGTGTGTGATGTTCAAGAGTCGGAGAATGTGCCACTTGTGCAAAATGTGCCGCTGACAAAATGAGCCACTGGTGCAAAATGTGCCGCTGGTACAAAATGAGCCACTGGTGCAAAATGTGCCGCTGGTGCAAAATGTACAAAATGTGAAGATCAAGCTGGAAATGCGCAAATGCGCGAACAGCGGCATGAGCAAACTTCGAGCTGTCATTCAGCGGGAGTAGTGGTGAATGAGCTGTCAGGGGTGCTGCCGGGAGTGCAATGCCTGTCTGTACGCACTTCTGATGAAGCAATTGGAGACGCAAGCATTATTGATAGCCAGAGTGTGTTTCTCAGCAGTCAAGAGAGTGGCCAAGCCAGCAATAAGGTGGAGAATGTGTGAGTAGTCGAAATTGAATTAAATTAAAACGTAAAGTTCGCAAACAATGCAAATGCTGTTGTGATTGCCTCGTGGAATGCACGAGGTCTTGCAAACAAAATCAGTGAGGTGGAACGGCTTCTAAAACATGTTGACGTGTTAGGGGTCCAAAAAGCAGGCGGTATGTAGGGTTGACGGGTCCCCCTTCCTGGCAGACTATGTCTCCTCGAGTTTAAGAGTTGGAATATTTCTTAAGTGGTCAGTGCCGTACATAGCTGTCCATGTTTCTCAAATTTCAGAAATAGATGCCACAGGTGTGAAAATTTGGATGTACAACCAGTGGATCACTCTAGTATTCGTGCACATTACGGGCTGTCCGACATTACTAAAATGGATTGCATGGTTACAGAAATTTTCGGCGCCATATATAGTGGGAGGGGATTTTAATGCTAACCATCATGATTGGGGATCGTAAGAGTGGATAGCAAGGGTCGTAGATTAGCAGCCACAATCAGTTCTGTAGGCTTGGCGATTATTCAAAATGGAAGCCCAACCTTCAGTAGGTGGCAGAGCAGTTCTGTGCAGGAGTCCGTACTTGATATGTTTGTGTGCTCACCGAAACTAGCTGATCGGTTCAGCTTTGGGGTGTCTGACGACCAGCTGGCTGTGACCACTTCCTGGTGGTCCTGTGGCCTGTGAGCTGTACTGGTAGCACATGCAGAGAGCGATACAGTGGCCCAGTGGTTGATAACGGCGTTTTTGCATCTTGGGTTAATGCGCGTGTCAGTAGAGCACGCCCTGCACGATGTTCCCCCGTTACAAAACAGCATCCAGTGTGGTGGACAACAGTGTGCACAAGAGCTGTGCGGGATAGACGAAGTGTGTATAGGAGGTGGAAGCGTAGCCCCACTGAAGAGAAGTAGCTCTCGTATAGAGGAATTGTGCTTGAATCTGCATTCCTAATTAGGAGAGAGAAGGCAAACTTTGCGGAGCGATTGTGTGACCGTGTGAAGGCAGCCGGCTTGCTAGCTCATGCCTGGAAAGCCCTGCGCCTCCAGGATGTAAAATTCACTCAGACTTGGGTCTACGCATCCCATGCCCAAGGCAAGGGTCGGACTGTCCTACGGGGAAGGGAGATGGCCGATACCTTTAATGACCACTTCGCGAGTGTGTACGCCTTGCCTGGTGGTGTTGCACCACCGCAGACTGGCGTGTCCCTGGCCTCAAGTGTCACGGATTTACCCTGGGACGAATCGGAACTTGCGACTGCGCTGTCCAAGTGCAAACCCAGCAGTTCCCCAGGCATTGATGGTCTTTCGTATGCTAACTTGCGGAGTGTGTCTTCGGCTGCTAATAAGGAGCTTCTGGGGCTTCTTCAGTGTCTTCTTGATGGGGTCCTGTTCCTCCATCCTGGATGTACACCATTCTGGTACCTGTTCACAAGGTGGGAAGTATACGGTCGGCTACCGACAATTGCGCTCTTGCCCTGCCTTCGTAAAGTGTACGAGCGCATGTTGGTCGGTAGGTTGTCATGGCATTTGGAATACTTCAGCTGTCTGGCCCCGACGCAGTTCGGGTACAGGCCCCATAGAAGTGCTCAAGATGCTGTTCTGTTCCTGCTGTCGGGCATACGGGAGGCATGGGCACATGGGATGGTTGTCGTAGCTGTCTTTTTGGACATAAAGGCAACCTATGACAACGTGAGCATTGAGTGGGTGCGAGCTGCGATGGAAAGAATGGGTGTTGGGACGAAACTAGTTGGTGCCACTGTCGCTCTCCTAGGTGCTAGACACTTTGTCACTAGGGTTAATGGGCACTGGTCGTCTGAGGCACGCTCGGACAGAGGGCTCCCGCAGGGGAGCTGCCTCAGCCCAACACTTTTCACAATTGCAATAAACGACGTTTTGGTTGAAATGGGGGTATCACACAACATTGTCTGCTATGCAGATGATGTTGCAATGTGGTTTGCGGGTACTGATATTGACTACATCGTGGGTCATGCTCAGGAGGCTCTGGATGCGATTGCTACGCGTCTCGGAGACAGAGGCCTGATGCTGGCTCCGGCAAAGACTGAGTTGGTCGTCTTCTCACGCTTTGCCAACAAGCGTCGAGATCCGGTTACAGTCTCTGTGGGGGAACATGTGTCTCTCAGTCGCAAACTGTTTGGTATCTTGGGATGGTCCTCGATGAGCGCCTAGGAGTGGAATGCCCATGTCAGTCATCTGAGAGAACGGATCCAAGCGCGTGCCTCCGTCTTGAAAGTCCTGGCCAGAGCAGAGGGTGTGCGGAGGGGAGCGTTGTTGTCCACGTACAGGGCCTTTATTAGGTCTTTCCTATGCCCAGCGAGGCGTCATATTAGATCACTGCAAGTGGTTGTGAGTGAATGCCTCAGGATTGTGACTGGCTGTCTTGTGACCACTCCTGTCCAAGCTCTGTGGAAGGAGTGTAATGAGATGGCCCTCCATCACCGCTCCGGTGAGTTGCTTGTGACCCTCTGCATTAGGAACATGTGCAGGGGGGATCATGACCCAGTGCGAAAGATCCTTATGGATTATTGTGGTGTTAGTGACAAGGTTCGTGAAATGCTAGGAGCTGCAGGAATGGGTGTTTCTCTTCTGCTCAGTGCCTCTGGCTCCTGCTGGACCAGCGTTGCCTGTGCATGCCCGTTCAGCCCGTGGTTGTGGTGCCCGAGTTTATCTAAGGTCTTTGAGCTTAGTTACGTAGAGTGTGAGGTCTTTTGTGATGCCTCCTTCCTCCGGTCAATGCGGGGTGGGTGGGATTGGTGTGGTTATTCCATCCTTGAAGGTTAGTTGCGTGCGTAAGCTAGATGCTGTCAGCTCAAGCACGACATGTGAGCTAGTGGCCATATCTGTGGCACTGGATATTGCGCTGGATTTGCAATTGCCATCGTTTGCAGTAGTCACTGGCTCTAAGTCGGGACTTGGCAGGTTGATGGGTGCGATAGCGTCTTTGGATATGAGTGATCCGCTGGTATTCACGATCTACAGTAAGCTCTTGGCAGCACTGCAGAGGAGTGATGTCGCCCTACGGTGGGTTCGCGGGCACGCAGGCCACGCCGGAAATGAGCAAGCCGATGGTCTGGCAAAGGAGGCTGCTCGAGGCTATGTACCAGTGGTTTCCCTCATTACGTCTGCTAGGATGCGACGTCCTGCCGTGCACGAATGATTTTGGAGTAAGTGGAACGCAGAGTGGGAAACCGCGTGTACTGGGCGGATGCTTTTTCAGCTGCAACCACTGTGCGGAATGGACCTGGCCCTCAATGCCTTGCCGAACTGGGCAGCAAGGTTGCTGTCACAGCTACGAACGAGTCACTCGCTGCTTCTTGCCCATCAACACAGGTTAGGGTGGATCAACACTCCGATATGTGAGACACGCGGCATAGAGCTCACGGTGGAACATTTCCTCATGTCCTGCCGCAGGCATGTCCAACATCGGCATTTGATATCGCGATGGTTAGCTGCCACCCCGTCATTACAGGGACTTCTGTCGCTGGACGGGGGGATGACTCAACTGTGCAGGCTTCGCGCCATTGCTGATTTCTGCAGAGCTACAAGAGTAAGATTGTAACATACACATTCTCCGCTGAATTCGCTGCCTTGTCCGCTATCTTGTGAAAGTTAGCGTTTTCGGGCTGACCACCCGCATGAATAGTTGTGGTCTACTCTAGTCTAGTGCGTCTGGTATTCTGGTGTCTTGGCATTTTGGTTATTTGGTATTTTGTTTTGTTTTGTTATATTTGTTTCGTGTGTGTAATTAATATTGTAATAGAGCGTACGAACTAGTCAAGGCTCTTGATGAATAAATAAATTGAAATTGGTTCACTAAGAGACGGAGTTATCTTTTATTGCAAAGGTTTGGTCGTTTTTTTCCCACCAAATCCAAATCGTTTTTTTTTTTACGGTTCGCGAATTCAAACTGAATTATCTGCCCCATGCAACCCCGCTATGCCCGATACAAGGAAGAATGCCAGAAGGATGGTAATTCAGGCTTTATTCCAGGGCCACGCGGTCTGTCCTCAGGAGATGTTGTCCAATGGTTCAAGGATGCTCTGATCAGGGCTACTAGCAGAGTGGCACACTCCAGGAAGAGTTCTTAGCTGGTTAGGGACTAGCTCCCAGAGTGAGGCTGCAAGGGGCTGCAAGGCCTTAAGTACCTAGAGCTGCCGCCAGTTCCTGCCACTGGTGTTGCAAGGTACTTCCTGTACTATATCCTGGTATCCCATGATCCATCTCTGCTAGCAGCTACCCCTAGGGGCAGGCAAGGCCAGAGCCATCCAGACCACTGATCCCCAGGGACTGGACCATACATCAACGTACATAGCATTACTGGAGTACATCAATAAAGATACAGAGTATACAGAATAGATAGCATGGAGCCATAGCATCAAGGTAAAGAGGCCCACTAAGGCCCTAGCTTAAAGAGTACGAGGAAGCTGTGGAAATCGTCGTTGCACCCACGACCCGAATAAATTTCTCATTACTGGTTCAATAAGACACAGGGTATCTTTTATTCCATAGGAATTGATTATACTCCGTACGCGATTTGTAAACTGGGCGTGGTTCGCGAGCAGCTTGATTGTAGCGTACATTTTCCCGGAGTCGGTATGCCTTGTGGCTGTCTATAGACCGCACCAAGGCTTGTCTGTGCCACTGCCTACTCTACACAGTGTCTGTGCGTGATCATGGTTTTGTTATTTGATGCCAATTTTTTTAATGTCGACTTTTTTTATTTTTTTTATTATAGGCCTAATTCATCAATAGGGAATCGGGGGGAATCGAAGACAAATAAAAAATATTGGGGGGGGGGGAGGTATAAGATAAATTTCAGGCCGAATTCAAAAAGAGAAAATACTTTTTTCTTCCCGAATCTCATTTTAACCTCGGTTTTCTTTCCACTTACTGTCATAATTTCTGACTCTGGCCCTTTCAGCAGTGGAGTAAATAAGGATGGTAGAGTAAAAGGGCTTCCCCCCACCCTAATATCATGCCGTGGGGCATAAAATCTTTGGAAAAATGTATTTATTTACTATTTTCTTTAAAACATTCGCCACTGCCTTTTGGGTATTTCTTCTCACCCCCCCCCCTTGTATTTTGGGTCAGACGGTAATAAATATAAAAAACACGTAGGTTTTAAGTTTTAATTCATTGTGGAGCTAAAAAAAAAGTTAAGGAAGGAAGTGTGTTCTACTGTGAATGTTGTAACAATTTATTTGTGAAACAGTATACATTTCAGATCTTTTTATTTTTGGTGGTTGTGAAACAACCGTTTTTATAGCTCTGAGAAGAGCTGTTTGTTCACAGCCAAGCTAGGAGGGTTGCAGAAAGTGGGCAAAAAAATCCAGTTCGGAAAAGAAGCATGCCATC
The DNA here is from genome assembly GCA_023313725.1 of Lithobius niger. Taxonomy (NCBI): domain Eukaryota; kingdom Metazoa; phylum Arthropoda; class Chilopoda; order Lithobiomorpha; family Lithobiidae; genus Lithobius; species Lithobius niger. Next base: position 14,809 of record JAHWFP010084296.1, read on the forward strand.
TTTAACAAAACCATACTGGCTGCCGGTGTGTAGCAAAATGAGTCTTCGGCCCTCGGAATAAGGCGACCAACCAATGCGTCATTTGCGCTGTCAGCTGTGAGTCCGGTGCGCCATTTCTTTAGCTGCCATTGGCGTTCGCGCCCGTGACGCTCATTCACCCAAGTTTCATTCAAATAAATAAATACTGTAAATGAGACGGATTACTTCTTAAATGTCGTGACTGACGTAAAATTCGGCAACGCTGGGCAACAATTTCTGGACGCTTTTATTTAAAATTTCTTTTGTTGCATTTTCCGTATTTCATCACAGTTTCCTTTTCATGGTTAAATGCCACGGAAGTTCTCCCATCTTTAAATCCAATCTTCGATTTGAACTTGGCCAAAACAGTATCAAGATTTGGATAATTACTTTCTCGGTGAATTTCAGCTATTGCTCTTCGAGCGGCTGACAGTTGAAAGTCGTCCAAGCTTGTTACCGTTGGCGCCTTTGGCCGTTATTTCGCTGCCGTTATAAACCGCGGAACTGTAGCGTCTGCTGCAGCTGGAGTGGCACTTGTTTCGGCGGGTAGTTGCGCGCCTTCGTTAACTATTTGCTTAACACAACTGAAAGAAACCTTTGTTGCATCTGACGTTTCTTGGGAAACGGCGTTCTTGCTCTTTGATGGTTCCTTGCTTCGCAAATACAAATAGACATTCCAAATAATTTCCCTAGTTGGCTGTGAATCATTTTACCTCTTTTCCCGATTGAAGACGCGTTAATAGACGCCATTTTGTGACTGCTGTACTGGCGGTTTTTTTTACCCATGATGCTAGTCGTGGTGTTGTACAGGAGTGGACAATCGATATTTTTTTTTAAGTCACGCCCAGTTTACAAATCGCGTACGGATTATAGATCCTAGCAATTACCGAACTGTTACGCTTGTTATTAATTTATTTGGAATGGCAATAGCAAATGTGAAAATTATGAATGAGAACATTTATACAATAAAATACCTCCAGACAAAATAGGTAGTGGTGACAACTACACCGAGGGATTTTTTGTACATTCACAGGCCTATGAAAGTCGTGATATCCACCCAAAACCAAAACTGGTAAGAGAAGCTGCCAAGCTTACAAAAATGGTGGCCTTTCAAAGTAGTGATATCATTCCACCAGGGAAAGGCCGCCAAGGTTAATCTTATTAGCCAAGTTAATCGCACCGAATAATACTTTGGACGTTAAATGAAAACTTGCAGATTGCTACTGCTAGTAGCAATCTTCTAGTTTTCATTTAACCTTCGAACTATTAGTAGGTGCGATTTCTAGATGTTTCTGTAGATTTTTACAAATGTGTCGTACATAGCTTGAGATTGAACACTGATGAGCTTGTTCACAAATAAACAGAGAAAAAGTTGTTCTTCACCAGATCTTTGAACAAACACACATGGATCGTATTTTGATTTTAATAGGCCTGTCTACCACAGCACGTCGCTTACGCATTCGTACCAGTTCCGGCAGGATTCACTTAGCCCATAGATAGACTTGTTAAGCAAACAAATAAGGCCACTACCATCCCCGCTGGACTGGTTGAATCCAGGCGGCTGCCGTAGATATACGACCATGGAGGCCTTTCCGAACAAGTAGGCTGTGACGGTGTTGATATAGCGGATAATGTGGCCAAGTTTGACCGTAAGAGCAAGCACGAGGCATACGGATGAGGCACGTACTGTAGCAGAATAGGCAGTCAAATAGTCTACTTTTGATTTTTCTCCCCAAGCAGCGACAACTAAGCGAGCCTTGAGTTTTCGTAGCGATCCATCAGGATTGAGCTTGCGTGCAAAAATCCATTCAGAAGTAATTATTTTGTCTCCAGGTGGATTAGGAACTAGAGTCCAGACATCATGCGTGTGCATGGAATGTATTTCGGATTCCATGGTAGCGTACCATCCAGCTGCATCCAAAGAAGACATAACTTGCTTGTACGAGGTTGGAGTCGGTGTGGAGGTAGCAGCGATAATATGTCGCAGAAGGACGGCTGGTAAGTCATCCTCATCGGAATCGAGTGGGTCAACAGGAATGGGGAGGACTACCTCGAGTCGCTGTGCATTGGTACGGCCTTCATCCATGAATTCCTTAGTGGTCCTGGGTGGACGTCCACGGCCACGTCTAGGACCTTCTGCGGGGCCATCTGGATGGATCTGAGGTAATGGTAGAGAGTCAGGAGGTGGGGGGTCATGGATAATGGCAGGACCAGCTCGGTGACGGATAGGCGAATCATGAGGATGGTCAGTGTCGATGACAGCAGGCTGTGGCGGTGGAAATAGCAAATCACCACCTGGAATGCGTTCATCGAAACGTACGTCACGAGAGATGACCAGTGTTCGATGTTCTAAGTCCATCAGGTGGAATCCGATGCTTCGACTGGTGTAACCCAAAAAGATGGCACGACGAGTTGAAGGAGAGAACTTGTGTCGGTGTGGTAGTGGCAGGGTATAATAAGCCAGGCAGCCAAAAGTATGGAGATGGCGACCAGAATGTGGATACCTAGAGGGTGCCCAACGGCCCATGGGAGTTTGCTGTTGGCAATCAAAAAGTGGTGATGTAGGCAAGATGTTGTGCAGGTATGTAGCTGTTTCGACTGCAAAACGCCGAAGTTTGATAGGCAATTTGCTGTGATTAAGCAAGGTAGTAGCATGCTGAATGATGGAGTGAAATGCGCGTTCGATTACTGGGATGGTCTGCGGAGAATACAGAGTTTAGTATAGGTGTTTGATCCCTTGAGATGTCAAAAAAGATTCGAATGAATGTGACGACCATATAGGTTCATTGTCCGTTTGAAGTGTAATCATGCGACGAGCGTTTTCGTTTTGGCGCTGAGATATGAAAGTACGAAAGACACCTAAGACTTCAGACTTCGCAGTGAGAAAGAATGGAAAAACACGGCGAGAGAAGTCATCGATGATCATGAAGAGATAGACGGCGTTCCCATACGTGGGCTCATGGATAGGCCCAGTAAGGTCGGCGTGAATAGTTTGTAGAACGTAAGAGGTACGAATAATCCCTGAACGTGAATAAGGTAACCGTTTACTCTTGCATAGGCCACATGTACTACATGGAGCGTTAATAGTGGACTTCCCGAAATTAATACCAGTCAGTAATGAAAAACGTTGATGAGGACGAAGGATGACCCACAGAGGACGAAGGATGACCCAAGCGTTGATGCCAAAGATCCCATAATGGTAAGTCATTCGGTAAAGTTTCCAGACTGGAGGTAATGTGAGAATAGGACGACACAGATTGAGCGAGCGGTCGTGAAACATCAGCGACTGGGAGGTCGGGCAAAATGATGTTATTATCTAACTTGTAGACATCATTGTCCTGTAATGTATCACCACCGATTAGAACCTTTTGTTTGTACAGGCGAAAACTTTGGTTTCCTTGCAAAATATGAACACCTTTCCTGTCGAGTCGCGGAAATGAAATTAAATTTGCAGCAGCATCAGCAGAGAATAATACGTATTTTAGAAGTAAAATACTTTGCGGGGTGTCAATTTTCACAGTGCCAGTTTTAGTCACAATGATACAAGCTCCTTTTGATGCTAAGTATATTTTAACACGAGTGGGCTTAGGGTCATGCAGGCAGTCAAGTTGGCACGTGACGTGGCTCGCGGCACCAGAATCGAGGGCGAAGTATGAGCTCGCAGGGCTGAAGGGCGTAGACGTGACGGTCAGTGACAACAACACTTCTGATCTTGGCATAGGCTGGCGAAAAGTATTGGCCATGTGCGCAGAGTCAGAATCAGGGGTCAACAGATCGTCTAGGAAATTAATATTATCAGAGTCGTGATCTTCATCAAAGGTATCCTGGGCAGGAGCCTCAGCAGTCAGTTGTCGTGCTTGACGGTTAGTGGCAGGCCGTTTTGTGAAAGGGTATTTGGGCGTGGTGGGCACAGACGTGGAGGGCGTGGAATTTGCCGGTCCTGCCGTCCTCGCCATTTACTCTTGTTTTGCTCTACAGAAATTCTCGTGATGGTTGTATCTCTGGCACTAGCCACACTGCTACTAGTTAGGTAGGGAGTCAACAATTCGTGGATGGTGGCTTGGACTATTCCGTGATTGACTTGTAGGTACCTCTTGAAGGCGTTGCTGTTGAGATGGTGCACAACTAGGTTTAATACTACTAAGAAGTTGTTGCGTAGGTAAGTCCCGAAGTTTGTCCTGTTGCCAAAACGAAATGGGTACCTCCTCACCATGTATGCGGTAATAAGCATCAGTCATGCGTTTTTCCACGAGATCGAGAGTAGGTGCTGCTTCAGCGTATATCCTTGCTTTTATTGGCGACCACTTTGCATGGCGTATGCCACGGAGGGCATAATACATAGTATCGGCATCAGTGACGTTTCGACCTGCTGATGAGCACATATGGCGTATTGCTTTAACTCTGGAAAAATATGACGTCATCGTTTCGTGTGGTTGCAAGTTTAAGCCTATCCAAGAATTGTAATTGTAGTTCTGGCCTTGCAATAGCGAAACGGGTGTTTAGGTAAGTCCATACGTCCTTTGCACTGTCAGCAAGCAAGTAATTAACAAGTTGCTGGTCGGTAAGACATTTAGTGATGAAATTTAAGGCATAAGCATTGCTAGTGTTGCAGGCATTACGAACATTAGCTGTAGCGTCCGCCGCTGGGGCATTGGCGGTGAGAACAGCATCGTGACCTCCTTGACGCAATTGATTAAGTACTTTCGTCTTCCAGAAAATAAAATTATTACCATCAAACAACTGAATACCTTTGTAATACACGCTGTTGTCCGATGTGGCCATGTTTTCCAATTTGCAGTGTCGTGACTTGTGATACCAGATTGAATTCAAGATGAAAAATCGCACAGCGATGACGTTGAACTTGAATGAAGACGAAGGTCAGTACCTGTCTGCGTCGATCGTTTCGTTTTCTTCAGTCATGCCGATTAGGAGTAGTCGTCTTGGGAGTGTCCATGATGTTTTCCGTTCCGAACCAACGCTCTGGCTACCAAATGTGGGGTTCAACGTGCAAACCAAGAAAGCAACATTCACGGAGACTCAGACTTGTAATTACAACATCACGAATGAACGTTTATTTATCTAATAGGTCTAGGCATAAACCATAAAGGTTTAACCTACGTTTTACCTCCAAATATACAGTTCGACTAGCAAGCAATTGCTGTCTACCCCAAAAAAACAGTTGTGCCCAACCAGAGGCTTAGCAACGTATAAACAATACCACAACAATAAACCCGATGTAACAATGCAGACGGTAGAGCTCGTCACAAAACTAAATAATTAATAAATAAATAAAACTTTATAACTGTAAATAAATAATACCTAACCCTTAAACTGAACAAGGGTAATTCACAAAGTGCAAATAAACCAGTAACTTAAACAAATAAAGTCATTAAATAAATTACCTAATAAATTTATCCTTATAAACCACATAGAATAAAAATGATAATAATAAAAACAAAAATAAAATAAAAATAATAAAAATAAAAATAAAAATATAAATTATGTAACAAGTACAATAAATAGTAAAATAAAGCAACTGAACAATAAATAATCAACAATTAAATTAAATTGTGAAATAATGAATAATAAAATAAAATAAATTAAATGAACAATAAATAATAAACCATTAACACAAAACCCCCCGAGCAGCCCAACAACCACTACCAAAATAACCCCACACCAGACGACCACTTAACATCGTCTCACTGCAACACTTCTTTCCATTTACCCACTTTATCCAGTCCTCTGTTGCCCTCCATAGTTCTGTTGCCCAATAGCCTAATCCATATCCCTTCATACAGCCGCCTACACCATAACTCATGCTATTTATCTAACATTGCACTCTTTCCCCAATCTACTTCGTGCTTGGTCCGTATAACATGTTTTGCCAAGGCACTTGCCCTGAATTATATCCTTATCATGTTCCTTCATACGGCTCTGAAGTTTTCTTCCTGTTTCCCCACATACACCTGGTCACATTGCTTACACGGGATGCTGTAAATAACTCCCCTTTGGTTTTTAGTGTCCGCTGTACCATTGCCTTTGCCAATCATGTTTCCAATGTTTTTTCCATATTTGAAAACAACTCTAGCCACTCCTTCCAACCGCTTCCTAATTTTCCAACTAATTCTTCCCAAGTATGGTATCACCAGCGTACGTAGATCCGGGTCACTTATCCTTCCTAGGCTTTTCTTGTTCGTGCAACCATTGGCCCACTTCCACTCTCCCAAATCCACTGCTTGTCACCATTTTGCAAAATTCTTCTTCCACTTCTCTTTCTGGATAAGCATTGCTTGAAGCCACTTTCATTCTATTCCACAATCCCTTTCTTCACTGCCAGTGTGTGGAACGACTCATTATGGATGACTTATCCAGTATGCGTCTTACTTCGCTGCCAGCTGGTTTCAAGCTTTCCTTCCTCAATCTTGACACTCATGTCCAAGAAATCTACCTGTAAGCCATTTCCATCATCCAACTTTATCTTCAAGTCATCTGCTGTTTCGTTCCAATGCTTTTCCCATTTCCCATGGTAATGGTTGTTGGGCTGCTCGGGGGTTTTGTGTTAATGGTTTATTATCTATTGTTCATTTGCTTTATTTTCTTTTCTTATTCATTATTTCATAATTTAATTTAATTGTTTATTATTTATGGTTCAGTTGCTTTATTTTACTATTTATTGTACTTGTTACACAATTTTTATTTTTATTTTTATTATTTTTATTTTATTTTTGTTTTATTTTTATTATTTTTATTTTATTTTTGTTTTATTATTATTATTTTTATTTGATGTGGTTTATAAGGATAAATTTATCGGGTAATTTATTTAATGACTTTATTGTTTAAGTTATTGGTTTATTTGCATTTTGTGAATTGCCCTTGTTCAGTTTAACAGTTAGGTATAATTTATTTATTTATTTATTTACAGTTATAAAGTTTTATTTATTTATTAATTATTTAGTTCATTGGGAATATTTAATTGTTTGAATTTGTATTTATTTGGTTGCCTGGGTGTTTGACTGTGTTGTACCAGGTGTACAGGGATTTTGGTGTGGGTGAGGTGCTTGGCTGCTGGGGAGGCTGATCTTCATGGTTTGTCGTTGCTTAGCAACAGTGGGAGGAGCCAAGTTTGAATGTGGTAGCAGTTGAGAATTCCTAGTAAGACTGGGCGAAAGCTTTTTTGCTGTGATTAGGCTTGAGGTTTTAACAACCCTTCTATAAAAGCATTCTGGTGAGGTGGCCTGCCATATTTTTTCTCTCTCGATTAGTCAGGTGGTAAAACAAGACGGGTCGTATGGAAGGTACAGGTAATGGACGTTTCCTCTGTGCAATAGAAACAATTTTTAACCGACCGTTCGGGTGGCTAGCAAAATACTGTTCCTAGTTGCCATTCGGAAATATTCAAAAAGTTTCAAACTTCGCACTTTATTGAAAACAGAAAACAGGTGACTCCGGATCTCTTTCGTAAAAAGTGGTGGCCCTGAAAAGGGCTGTTGGTTTAAAGATGGGTCCTGCTTCTGCTTCAGGACATCAGCTTCAGAACATTAGCATCAAGATATCTGCTGTTTTCAGTGCTTAAGGGGGTGGGATGACACGTCTGGCTACGACGATGGTTCCCAGATGGCGTAGTTCACTCTCTTGCCTCGTCATATCCCTGAAGTAGTGGGTTGGGAAGACTGATTGGTTTCTCCGGAATGCAAATTCCATGATGTTAGGTACGGCGATGTTGTTGCGGCAAGCCCATAATGCAGAGCTAATCCTTAGTTCTTGTGCGGTCACCCGGATGTTGACATCAGGATGGTCGCTGCTGATGTCTTCGTAGGCACTGGAGATGCCAGTTCGATTCAAAGATGCAATCATTTTTGCGAAGTTTTGACAAAAGAGGTCTCGAACAGGAGGAAGAGTTGGTCATGGCCCATGCAGAATTAGAGGTTTTCCGTTCTTTTGATATAAAAGCGTAAAGCACATACGGGACAGAAAGGTCTTTCAGGTTCATTGCCAATTATGTTCTTGAGCGCCGGAATTATAATTGGCTGTATGGGTTCACACGGTTTTTGCATTTTAGCTCTCGAGGTGGTTCTTGGTTTCAGGTGGCTTGCGGTGAAGTCATCGTAAAAAAAAAGCAATATACAGGGTCAATGGAAAGTGCTTGTAATTTGCTGCAGCGGAGACAGGTGGCTAGTGTGGTGAGAAAAACAGTTTTCCTGGTCAAGAAGTTGAGGTCGCAGTGTTGAATCGGTTCATAGGGTGTCTTCAGAAGAGAAGTAAGGACGATAGTCTAGTCAGGAAAGAGCGATGAATTGAGGGTCTTTCAATTAAAAAAATGTTGATCAGGGAGATGCGGAAGTCTTCGAGGAGATCTGTAGACTAGGATAGTTGAACCCGTTAGGCCTTGTTTGAAAAGGTCGTTTAGGAGGTATAGAAGTTCTGGTAGAGCGGTAATGATAGAATTGACTTTCCTTTCCTTACGATTTTGTGGTTTTGCTAATGGTTTTGCGAATCACTAATGGTTTTGCTTGTGATGCGAGTGGCCTGTTCTGCAAGAATTCCTGTCTCTTGAGGAGTTTGATGATAGTAGCCATCCGTGTAGGTGTGGGGAGTCAATATGTTGGTGGAATTGGGTCCCTTTTCTTTGTGGAAGTAGATCTCGAAGGTCTGGTAGACTTCTTAGTAGGTCGATCAGGATATTTAGAAGTTGAGGGAACCAGGGTGCCGATTGCCAGTTTGGAGCTATCAGGAGAAAAATTCCTTGTGTTGACTGGATCTTTTGGAGGACTGCCAGAAGGAGGTTGAAAGGAGAAACAGGTAAGCGTAAGGGTTCTTTCATGGGATAGTCAGGTGGTCCACTCCCACACACTTGGTTGTCCAGCATCGGGCTGAGGAATTGGGGAAGTTTGTCATTGTGCATCCACCTTGGGTGCCCAAAATGTGGAAAAGTGATTCACAGATGAATAACTTTAGCGGCCATTTCCCTGTTGGAGGTTTCTGGCTAAAGACAGTGTCTGCAATTATATTTCTGTTACCTGGAATGTGGAGAGGTAGGATCGTTGTGTTCAGACTTCTGCAGAGTTTGAAGATATCCGCAGTGACATGGTGTAGCTGATGAGAGTGAGTGCCTCCATCTTTGCGGATGTATGCCACTGCCGTTGTGTAGTCTTTATGGTTCTAAATAGTTTTCCCCGATATAAGATAGCAGAGGGGTTGAGGGCTTGCCAGATGGTGTTGAGTTCTGGGGTGTTGATGTGATCGTTGTTGTTCAGGTTCTTGATGCTTCGTGGTCGAGGATGTGGGCTCCCCATCCTTCTAAGGATATATCCGTTAAGAGGTGGAGATGCGGCTGAGGCTCGTGGAGTGTTAGCGATTGAGACAGCATCATGGTGTCTGTCCACCCGAGCAAGGCGTCTAGAGGGAATCTGAGGCTTTAATTTTCTGCAGTGATTTGTGACTTGAGTGGTTTCCTCAGATGTCTAAACGGAAATATTGCAGGAGTCTTGGCGTCCATCTGCTATAGGGGACAAGATTTACCATAGAAACCAGTTTACCAATTAGAGAGTTCTTTTAGATTGCGATGAGGCTTGTGACAGAAGGAACGGCATGTTTCTATCATGTCTTGGATTCTCTATGTGGAAGGACAAATGGTTGCTAATTCTAGGCTGAAAAAGTTCAGAGAAAGGGGAAGGATCAGTCTTGATTTCTTTAGTTTACGCCTGTAACATAGCTTAAGTTATGTACAAGTGAGGTTAGCGAATGCAGGGTAACAATAAAGTATTCAGCAGCAATACGCCCGAGTGCTGGTTGCTCTTTTATCACATTAAGGCATCATATGGCAAAGAATAATACGAACAGCAGGCTACAAGTGCCACCTATTATAGAAAGGCTAAACAATAACAATGTATACATCTGTGGTGCACCAATACTTAGCAGTACTGACAAACACCACATTCTCCCCCCTTAAACTTCAAGTGCAAGTAAATAACAATTTGAACAATTATTAAATACTCAACAATTTATAAGTTTGTCCTGAAAGCTGACTAAACAATTTCTCAGCAAGTGGAACGGGGTGATATTCTATTTCCAGCTGAGGATTGACAGTACCTGAATAATCACCCACTATTTGAACGTCTCTGTTCAGTTTAAAAACCAAAACTATGGGAGTGGCCCAGGCACAGCAATCCATTGGCTTCAGAATCCCCACCCGAACCAATCTGTGGATTTCAACTTTAACCTTTCCCCTCACAGCCAAAGGGATAGGTCGAGGCTTTTTATGAACAGGTGCTGCACCAGCTTTTAATCTGATGCTGGTCTTGAATCCTTTGAGGGTGCCCAACCCCGGAAAAACAGACTGTGTAACCGAGAGAAGACTTCCTGCTCAGAAACAAAATTGGTACTTTGAGATTCAGATTCACTTTCAATTTCATCTATTTCTTGAATAACTTAGTCATAACGTCAATTCAAATTCAACCTAAATGTAGCCATCCAGCTGCGTCCCAGCAAAACAGGTTGCTACCCCGGAGCAATAACAGCTCTTAATTTAGCCGTTATGTTATTTAAGTTAACATTTACCCAAAGTTTTCTAACATTTACCTAACATTTACTTAAAGGCTTCACTGCATCACCTATCCCAGGATTCAAAGGTACTGGCAAGCACCACAACGCTGTCGTACATGAAGCGGAAGAGATGGAGGACAGAGGGATAAAAGGGGAAAATAAAGATAGCCATCTACCCAATCTATGGAAATGGCCCATACATTTTGCTGAAGCATTTGGTAGAAGGAATCAAAAGTTTGCATCTTGTAATGAGGATTTTCCATTAGTTGATTTAGTGGCTTCAGGTTGAAGATTAGGCATTCGCTGCTGGACCTGTTTGGGCAGAAAAAAATGAAGTTGTACAAGCCGAGTAGTGGGTTGGAGCTTCTATCCTGATGGCTTGTTTCGTGAGGAGGGCATTGACTTCTGCTAAAAGGGCTGGAGAGGGTTCGGGGGCACATTTCCAAGGTGCTGGAGACGTCAGTGTTGGTTTGGATGTGAAAATTGGTTGAAAACCTTGAGATATGATTGTAGGTTGGTCAGATCGGCCGTGATGTACTTCCAGGCGGGTTGGAAGTATCACACACCGGCCTCCGACTGGAAACAAAGTGGGATGAGTGATGTCATTGGTTGCTGCGGGATTTGCTTCTTGCACCTGGGGAGGAGTGGCGGCATCGGCGGTTGGGCGTGGTGCTGCGGTAAAGTTTCCTTCCTCAGCCACGGTATAGGCAGATTTCCCACAAAAGGGCCGATTATCCTGGAAGTGCTTGAACTTAGGTCTTCCCGGTTTTTGTACTTAACTTTTGGTTTTTGAAGAAGGGTTTGGAGGACGGTTTATTTTTCACTTCCTTCGGTTTACGAGAGACGTCCCAAAACAGATGTTCGAGAGACGTGGGAATGAGGCAAGTTTGGGAATGAGGCCGCCAGATAACGAATGAGATTCATGAATCGGCTGGTTTAGAAGGATGTGGCGGGTGGAGGTATTCAGATTCGATGAGGAGTTCAAGGTTGCTTCTCGGAGAAGTGTCGAGTTGAGTAGACCCTTTGTGAGCCAACTGAGGGAATGAAACATGGCGAAGGAGGTTTCTTGAAAACTTTATTGATGAGGTCGTAGAGGCGTTTTGCTTCATTGCAGCTTAATTTGAAAGATAGTTTCTCACAGAGGGCATTGATATCTGTGTGGATCACGTCAGCTTGTGAAGCTGCCCGAAGTCCTAGGCATAAGATTTTGTCGTTGTCCTTGATAACAGCTGAAGGGATTTCTATCTTTTTTGGCGTTGAACAGTGAGGATTCGGAATCCATCTTTGCTTTGGCTGTGAGGAATTCGTTCACTTTGTGTGTCTAGAAGTGTCTTGGATTGGTAGCACTGTTGCCAAAAAAAGATTGAAAAACCAGTTTTCACTGCCGGGGCGTGGTGGTGGAGTCTTTGTCTAACTCAAGGGGTTCCCCTTTCCGAAGAGGTATCCACCGTTGCGAAGGAGTGTGGTGAGAAGAGTAGTTGATTGGACGAGCATTGTCAGTGTTTTCATTAGTTGGTCACGTTGGTAGTAGCTGAAGTTGGCAGCGAGGCCGCAATTTTTTGTGGATTCATACGTCATGATAGGTGGCTTGTAAAGGAATCAATCGGGTATGGTTTCTTCCACCGTTTTTAGCAGTTCGTGGAGGGGAATGGTGGAAGGATCGTCATCGTTGTTCCCTAGGTCATCGTCATCAAAGTGTGCATGCTTGTGGTCCGGGGATTGAGTGGACCTACTTGTGGAAGGGCTGGAACTTTGGCGAAGAAAGTTGTTCAGGGCCGAGGTGGTGTCAAGCTCTGAGTCGCCACCTGGGTCGGAATAATGAGAAGGCGGATCCAGCATGCAGCCGTTCGAGTACGTGAAAAACGAAACGGAGGTGTTGAACGCCGTCAGAAGATAAAGTGCGGGTCTGTTTGGGTGAGGAGTCAGAGGAATGATGTCGACGTTTGCGGGATGAGTTTGATAAGGTGAGGCAACCCACTCTTGCGTTAAAGTAGAATTGTGGGAGGAAGATGAAAGGCAGGCTTGCATGGACAGTTTTTGTACTGTAAATCCCGGAAAACCCTGTCCATTAGGGTATGGATCTGGCCGGGTGAAAATGGAGGATTCTGAGAGGCCCGCGAAGAGGTACGGGATTGACGAGATGAAGGCGAAGATAGGTCCAACGAAGTGTCGGCCAAAGAGGCGTGATACATATACGAGTGTGATTTCGATGATCTCCGGGATTTCTTCAGGTGACGGTCGGCAATGTTAACAGGTTGACCGCAAGGGAGAGGCAAAGCCGTCCAGGATAGCGGTGCAGATTTCGGAAGCAAAGATGTCAGGTCCGGAATCGGTGGTGGCGAAGGCGAGGGCGAAGGGCTAACCCCAATATCAGGATCCAGTGGAGTGGTGTTGTTATGGAAGAAGACACCGTGTTGGATGAAGGGTTCTTTCCATAAGTCCTGGATTTTGCCATGGCGAAGACAATCTTGAGCGAGGAGGTCTTGAGCTGTAGGCGAAGAGGGCGAAGCTCTGGCGAAGAAAGTAAAGCGTGACCATCCATGGTGCACGCTGGAGGAAAAAAGATGGCAGCCCGCCTCGCCAGAATGATTTTATAGAGGGGTCGTGCATGCACATGCGCAGACCGGGTTATGCAGCTGGCTGGCTACAGACAACTTTAAACCTCCAGAGAAAGAAAGAAAGCATCCTTTGGAAAGAATGCAAAAATTCACAAGTGATGTATTTTTCCGAAAGGCAACTAGAAAGGTAGCTCTTCTTTCTCTTTGGGCATGCATCCAATTTTCTTCCTCACACTGCTAAATTATCTGTTGAGATTAATTGTACTTTAGAATTAATTTTTACAAAGGCCAGTTTTTTCACTTCCCCTTAGCACTCAATATGGTCGGCATACTAAAAAATATCTTGACTTGGTTAAGGCAAACTAATATTCGTGCATCATACCATTTTGCTTGAAAAGGTATACGATTCGTTACTGATATCGAATACGTCTCTTATTTATTGAATAACTTATTGATATGCAAACTATTACCTTATTGTATACATATAAGCCAATAGTAACATATAGTAATAAATAAATACATAAATAAAGGTTCAACCACATTAATGGAATGGAGCCGGAAGGGGGAACCCACTAACACCAGTTTATAAACGGGGAGGTAAGTAAGATAAAACAGAAAAGAATCAAGGGACAAGTAGAGCGACGAATACTGCCCACTTTAAAAAAGTCTTAAGACAAATTTTATTTAATAAAAAATTAAATTGGTCAATTAAACTAGCCTCACTCGGCAAGGCATTCCATACGCGCATAACCCTAAAGAAAGAGAAATTTCTGCGGCACTCGAGCTTGGACACCTGTGAAGCAAGTTTAAAAGAATGTCCACGAGTGATCGAACAAGGACTGAGATAGAAAAATGGCAGGTCGACAGCTAGGAAACCATGCAAAATCTTAAATGTAAGGATGAAGTCAGCAATGAGTCTACGAAGTTTAAGGGATTGAAGCGTGGTTCGAAACAACTTCTTGCAGTCAGACAAGCCCCACAAACCGGAGAGCTATGGGAACCATCGTTTTATTAACGATGGGGACCATACCGGGCTGGCATACTCAAAGATGGGGTGAACAAAGACTTTCAACGCCCATACTGCAGCTTGTGCAGTTCCGGAAATGAAGCAGCGAGACACAATAGCCAACCTACGATAGCCCTTTGCCAAAATACAACGGCAATGCATGAAGGGTATAGAAGGTTTGAAGTAAGACAGATCCCTAGGTCGTTCACCTCAGAAACCATGGGCAAAGGCTGATGGTTTAGAAAATATGGAGTGGTGCCCTCCAGATTGCCGATATGACAAGAGTGCCATTTTTTGACGGATAATGGCAATTGCCATCTAACACTCCAGTCCGTAACCAACGAAACCGACTCACTCAACATGCCGAAGTCTAAAGTGCGATCACGTAATGGGACACTCTACTTCAGATCACACGCAAACTTAAATTGCTGAATGGCCTCAGACTAAGGTTTAAGGTCATTCAGGCATACAACAAACAAAAGAGGTCTTGTACTTAGCCATGTGGGACGCCACTTAAAATTGGTGCAGAGGACGAACTTGTATCCTCTAATCTTGTGACGTTTAAACGAGTTTAATAAAAGTATAAAGTAGGATCCAACGTTAATAAACAAGTCACGAACGGTACATTAAACATTTTTTTTATTCACCAAGACACAACTATTATATTCTTTGTCTAATAATTCAGTATTGGGTAGGGTCTATTTTTCCAGGCCTCCAGCTGCTGTAAGTTTGGTACAACGAAGCCTGTCTTGTCCTGTAACTCCGTTTCGCTTTTAAAGTTGTGAATCTTCTTATTCCACAGAACAGGATCAGTAAAACTTTTTAGAAGGCGAAGATGAATCGTAGATTCTTTGATGGCTGGGTCTCTTTCTAATCTTACAAATTTGCCATTTGGGTTTCGGTATACATACAGGTCGTCTGGACCATA
Source organism: Lithobius niger (assembly GCA_023313725.1). Classification (NCBI taxonomy): domain Eukaryota; kingdom Metazoa; phylum Arthropoda; class Chilopoda; order Lithobiomorpha; family Lithobiidae; genus Lithobius; species Lithobius niger. The sequence goes on from JAHWFP010084296.1 coordinate 29,864, forward strand.
TATGGGAAATCCTTTAAAAGCAAGAAACAACCAAAGTTTATTTACAAAGCAACATACAAATTACCAAACTCATTTTGAGAAATAATTTGACAGGTCAAATAGTTATATATCATGCACTAGTTTTCTCAAAATAGTTTTTAAAAAATATACGAACGTACTACCGACTTATAGTCATTCTCGTACTCTGCGAATCACATATGCGTTAATATTATCAAGGACACTCCGTTGAACCCAACGGACTCTCCTTTATGCTCCTGGTCATCTCCACTGAGTCTTGTTTATGGAATCAGTTGGCTTAACTGAAAGGAGATATATGTGTACTTCCTGTCAGACATGAAGATCACGATAGTGTGAGACTAATACATAAATTTAAGTTATGGGTTCCACTCTGGCCTATTATGGTTAATCTTTTAAGAGATGTTCTGATTATCCCGTCTCATTACTTAACTTCTTTCTGCTTCTAAAATACCTCTATGGTTTACAAGTAAGCCAGTATGTGTATTAGAGTATTAGGCTTTAGTTCACTTAGGGCTCAAAGACTTTCTTGATGTTACTAATACGCAGTTAATGAGGATGTTTTTTTTTTCAATAAAGTTAGGTCGTAAACCTTTAATACTTTACTTAAGACTTAAAGTTGATGCGGAAAAAAATCTTATTGTCCAGCAGTAATGTTACAAATGCCTTAATGTAATTAATTTGTCTTACATGTCATAAATTCGTTCGTAGTAATCGAGCTCGTTTAATATTGTTATATAAAATTAGTAAGAAGAAATTAGATTCTAAAAGTGGTTAAAACACAGTTAATGGAACGTGTATAAAATTTTTCACGTGAATGTAGAAGTTTCGTAATATCACAATGATCATTGTGTTTATGCTTTTGTAGAGCTCACCCAACATACTGAAAAAGATAATCCAGTTAGTGACTGGAAAGGGTGTCTTGATAAAGTCCCTGCCAGTCAGAACCTTATATTGTAGTCTAAGAGACTACCAGCCTCTTTTAGGGACTATTTCAGGGGCATTTGCCCTTCTCTTACACGACTTTTTTCTCATTCTAAACGTCTAATAAAGTTTAAAATTGAGACCCTTGTTTATGCGAGCATCAGTTTGCTTGAAGGAATAATAATAAGGCTCCAACAAATTAATTGGAAAAAATATATATTTCAGTTTCTTACCTAATTTCGGCAACTGGACAGCATCCGTTGGACAATTGATGGCCTCTCCATCGCTGTTAGAGCAGTAGCAAACTGGAGTTGTCCATGCCATCAAATACTGTCCAAAAATACGGTAGCAAACCTTCTCTTTTCCACAGTTTTCAACCTCAACTGCAGAACAAGCTAATAATAAAAAAAATATGAATTGGTTTTCGTAAGGCAGAATAAAACACTACTGTAGTACCGGTTTCAAACCGAAGTTTGTCCCTCGTCTGCAAAGAACCCACAAGTTGATATTAGAGACGCTGTTTAATTTTCGTTCACTGTAGTTTTTCTACGGGTCTTGTTCACTTAAAACCACAAAGCAATCAGAACGATAAAAATGGTTAAGCCATGAGTTTAGTTATGTCCGCCACCCTGTGAAGTGACGTAGTATACGACATACTGGACCTTATTAAAAGGAAGTAAACGGTATAATAACATCCTTTTTTCCATGTGGATGAAGTTTTCTACTGCATTCATAATAACTCTGGTTTTCTTTGTCACTACTTTGTAGGAGTCTATCATATTTTTTTGATGCGGTCAGGTTTTTTGACAGCTACCACTTTCAATCGTTCGAAACTTCGGGCTTGCTACCAAACTAAATAACACTTTGATGGCCATTTTCAAAACGTTATATTTCAAATTGGACAACCATCTTTATTCTTAACAGCAAGGTATTCCAGCTAATTCGTCGGTCTCAACCATTTTGCACGGCGTGACTTTAGGCAACATAAATAGTTTAATTAACAGCTTCCACGAAGTCAGAATCAGTTATTTATTGTCGAAATACGTGGACAACTTGTTTGCTTAACTACACTGACCCTCTGGAATTTCCACATAGCTTGATTACCTCAACGTCTTCCATCCCTCTCTCTATGGTAGCAGAAGAAGATGATGCCTTTTTTCAGACATCAAAATTGATAAAAGTTTTCCACCAAGGACTGTACAAAACTCATTACCTCAAGCAAGACAAATAACCTGGACCATTCCATTTCAGTTGACCCACCCCAGGTCTTTTTCTAAGGCTACTTTAGCAGGAGAAATTATAAGATAAATAGGTCATTATTCAAAATCAGAAGATAAACAGCTACAAATCAATAGAATTAGAGCCAGTCACCCCCCAGACTGCTACCCACCGTCTCTTATCATTCAAAATATAAATTGTGCCAGTAGTAAATAAAGAAAGAAATCACAAGGTAAAGGGTATTGTGTATCCTCACAAGGACAGTCTTTAAATCAGACTGCTTGCTTCATTCATAAATTGTGCCACTTCATCGAAGCCATATACCATAGCAAGAAATGCTGAGAAGCCACTGGCTGGAATTGTGTTCCGTTATTTGTCGGACTATTTGATGACATCCCACATATTTTGAATAAGTTTGTAGTTACAGTAGTTTCGTGACCATCTTTTACCATAATTTAAACAGATGACTCGCTAACGTCTCCTCAACTCGGTGCATATGCAACCCGTGCATCTGCCAGTACCGATATTTTTGTAGCTATATGCTAAAATATTCTCATACAATCAGTAATCCTATCCTCGACATATAGAAGACAGAGGTGCATGCCATTAAATGTCAGCAATGCTCCTCTACATTTTAGGTTAGTGTTGGCGGCGCTGGACAGAAGAGAGTTGGACCATGAGATGGGGAGAGCGAAGCCTTTCCTGAGATAACGCAGCTTCTGTTGCTGTTAAGCAAGCCTATCCAGTAAACGACTTGCCAATATTAGCACCACACAAATCCGATCAAATACATAAGGTAGCCATAGGAATTAGATTCTTCTTAATATTGTACAGTACACTATTGCCACAAATGAAATCAGGGTTATGAATCAGTAAAATATTTTACCAAGATGGAAAAATGGTTGTAGTTACTCGGTTCACGTCATTTTAAATAGATCTAGTGTGAGGCGTACAACGTCACCTCACGAAATGGCAGACCCACTCTTCGACCATAAATTTAATCTCTTCGTTTTTAGCCGTTTTATGTGTAAGTACTTATGCTTTAATAATTTTTCCTTGTATCTGCTTGGTAAAATTCTCATTGGTTTGTTGTTGTTTTTGTGTAGGTGAACAAGGCCCAATTGAGAACAGTAGCCGAATATAAAGCTTTGTTCTTACATGGCCACTAAACTAACTGGACCGCTCCACAACGACATTAGGGGATAGACAAAATGGCTGCCGCGGCTGGTTCATTTCGTCGAGTTCTGTTCTTCGAGGTAGCGACTTTGCACGGTGCGATGCGACATCTATTGGCGGCTAGTGGCGGTTTTCGAAATAATAATTAAATTTTTAAGTAGATTTTGGTAGCAAATTTTTTATTATTTATAATAGTATTTTTAAGGGGTTTAAAAATATCACTCAGCCACAGTTTAGCTATTTCACTGCGTTTGCAAAAAAAAAGCAACACGTTCGTTGGCAGTTTGTACGGAGGATGTCGTCCTCGGTTGACAAAATGCGGCAATTCAATCGCATCAGTGGCACTTTCGGCGGCCGTATTGCCAACCCAGTCTCGTAATGCTATTTTTCATTCAATATCCGGCCAGCACTGTAGATAGCCCTGGTTCTTAATATTAACTTGTGGTGGGTTTTGCCTGCCAGGGGAACACATAAATATGAAAAAGAAAACCTACATATCGAGGGTCCCAAGCAAAAACGTTCTATGTGCGCTTTTCTTAATTTTTCAGAGCTATTCAAAATTTTAAGACAAACGAAGTTGCAAAACAAGGAAAACCAAAACCTGCAGCAAAACCTGCAATGAGGATCAAAATTTCAAAAACCTTGAAAAAATGGCTGCTTGCTACACAGTAGACAGGAAAGCGCGTAGAAAACTTTCTTGCATAACCTTCTGGGGTGATGAAGGTTCTAGATTCTCATCAACAAGTTGGCTAGAAAAAACCTTAGAACATGGACTTATACAAGGTGATCAGTATTGTGTATCCTCACAAGGCCAGTCTTTAATGCAGACTGCTTGCTTCATTCAGTGATCAGTTAAGTTGTCACCCAGATTAAAATCTAAAGGACTACTGAACGATATGTTAGGAGACACAGGTGATGTGATGGGGCCAAAAGGGGCCATTCATTGGACAAGAAATGGATGAACTTGCCAAATGTTTTCAAGGTCATTCAATTGCTAACTTCTGAAATATGCATTACACACCATGAGTATAAATTAGTAATACGTAGGGAGCAAAGAGACACTACCAATCAAAAAAACAGAACTAAAATCGGTTGCAAGACCTATGACGTACGTAAAATAGCTACTTTCGACCCCTGAAAGTAGGCGATGCTTCCCTGCACGACGGAGTGTTTGAATGGAATGCCATTCAGGGATCGAAAGTATCCATTTTACGTAATAATGTGGTAATGTATCTTTGTACGTGTGATAGTATACCATCTCCTTCATTAGAATACATGCACGTAAAGTTGATGGCATTTGCAATAACTTTCTCTTTTATTACTCAAAATACCTTTTATTATCTAAGTTGAACGACTTAATTGAAAATATAAAATTATATCCTGAAAGTTAACATTTTGGAGGAGGTTCAAAGGGTTCAAAGGGTTTTAGCGAGCGTTAACCACCCGGTCATCTGCCAGACGAAACCCTAAGGCCCTATGTCTGCAGCACCCATAATGGATTCCCAGGAAGAGGAGGAGGAGGAGGTGATTTGTATTTAAAACAATCGCACTAGCATGCTTCTCAGAATCTAACATAATTAAAATCGTTCAGCGTGTTTATTTATTTATATGTGAGCCCTTCTACTCCTCTTGAAATAGTAGCCTCAAAAATTAGAGAAAGGGTTTGTAAGAAAGGAAATTTTTCGGAATTTCTCTTAGGCCTATTCTTAAAATCAAATTTAGGTCCTATAAATGCCATAGGGTTTCAAAGGGTTTAACGAGCGTTAACCACTCTTGGTTATCTGCCCGAAGCCCTAAGGCCCTATGTCTGCAACAGCCAGATTCCTATAAATGCCCCAAATTAACGAAAAATGACAGTTTTCAACAATCAGCAACAATCACACAACAATAAAAGACGTCAACGATTGTTGACCAAATTATTTTTCGTGCAAAAACGAACTTTTCGGGAACGTCCAGTAACAATGATCTGGCGGCAACATACCAACAAGGAGTAAGTCAAACCAGTAACAATTAGCAAACACACGCAGCTTTGCTCAAAATTTTATTATTAACACCGGCGCGATAGCCAGTTTTAGTAAGGGTCGACCTTGGATCTTTGTGTTAAACTTTCAACTTTGAGAGCTTATAACTCCGTCAAAATTAAAAAATTTTAAATCAAATTTGGAATCTAGCCTTGACTAGTCAAGGCCTGTCTACAGTCCAAAAATTTTGAAATTCAGTCCAGCCAAACCTGAGATACAGAGAGAGGCCAAATAGACAACTTCTTGTTCTGCTTCTTCTTCTGCTTCTTGTTGTTCTGGGGATACTTTCGTCTGTCCTCTCTACAGGTCAAACTATTTGTCCTATAAAGCTGGTTCTTAGCTCATTTTACAGGTATTGCTCCGTAAATGTGCCCTTTCCATAAGGCCTTTTCTAATTGGTCAAGTGGTTCAGGGGTTACGGAGCTCTAAACGACCAGCTTGATCGTTTTACATTGTTTTAAACATTGTTATTATGCAACAGTGCCATTTAGCAAACGCCAGCTGCAAGACATAGACCGAGGGTACACATAGGTTTCTTACGTCGCTTCATCTTACGACGTAGCTTACGTCGATGTTGTGCTTAGAGCGCTTTAAGAACCTCCGTGTACCCACCTAAAACCATTTCAAGTCGCTTTATCTCAAACCACCTCGATACGTCGACGTAAGGAGTTGAAGCGCTTTAACAACCTACGTGTACCCACCTAAAACCCATTTTCTACGTCGCTCTAAGGATTGCTACCCTTTGATTGGTTGAAATGAGCGCACTGAAACGTCACGAAACTAGGACGGCAACCTGTCATTTCGTTAAAACGAAGTCGAAAGCCAGCTGGCTGAATGGGGACTTCGCAATAAAGAGGGGGTTGCTTGATGGGGGTATTAGATAAACGCGAAGCAGGAACCCCTGCTGTCGTTTTAACTCACTCCAACAACAACCTCCTAAAGCGATGTGAGTTCAAGTCGACGTAAAGTAAAGCGACGTAAGAAACCTACGTGTACCCTCGGTTATAGACTGAAGATGAAAGGATTTCTTTCTATTAACACTTGCTATAGCCAGGTTAGTATGGGCCACAGCAATTTACCGAGCTTAAAGGCGGCGCAACAAAACAAACAAAAAATTAATTATAAAGGTGTCACTTGTACCCCACCACTCATCCACCACCACACCTATTTATTACAATTCTCAAAGTAACACGGATTAATAAACAAAAACGTATCGTTAAAAGTTAAAAGTAAGGGTCTAAAAGTCAAAATCTGTAAGGAACACGGACAAGCTTTGACTGTAAGGGTCTAGGTGTCAAATTTGGCCAATAAGAAACTGCTAAGCATTAGACCCTTACTACCTGGTAACATGTTAATGACTTAGTAAGGAAAATTGGAAATTAGCTAACAGCGAAAATCATACACTAGAAGTAACGTAGTTCAGTAAGCCACCGTTATGCACTTACGTTAAATCGGAGTGGCATGACCCGGATTCGAACCAGCTACCCAGTTCGCCCCCAGATCACTTGCATAGCACCTTAATCTCTCCGTTGCACTTCGATGAAACGTAAGTGCATAAAGATGGCTTACTGAACTACGCTTACGCTTGTAGCAGGTTGTCTTGCTTGGAATCGCTGCCATGTTACCAAACCGAAAAAAAAATGTCATCCTAAAGCAAAGTAGGAAACCCACACCCCCACTATTATTGGATCATCTCATGGGTTTTTATAGGACCATCTCGTACAGCTGTTCCTCAAAAACCGGGTAGTAAGGGTCCAATGCTTAGCAGTTTCTTACTGGCCAAATTTAACACCTAGACCCTTACACTCAAAGCTTGTCGGTGTTCCTTACAGGTTTTGACTTTTAGACCCTTAAACTTTTAACTTTTAACGATACGTTTTTGTTTATTAATCTGTTTTAAACTTGGTGTTTTACATCAAGTCGGTGTAGAAAGCGTACAGGTTGCTGTTCATGGTTAGGCTTTGGGAGATCCGCTTTATTACAAGGTAGCCCCAAATTAAATGCATTAGAGGTTGGGACAGAAGCGGAGAGACAAATGCTGATACGAGTAAGCCAAACTTACAGTGAAAATGTGCAGTAAGAGTTGGCCCAAATTACAGTGATTCAGTCAGGTATGTGAGGAAATGTTTGCGCTGATTGAGTGAGCGAAGCGAACGAAAATCAGCGTTTGTCATCGGGAACAGCACTTTTTCCTAAATACAAGTAGTAAGTAATCGGCTAAATATTTACTCAGCAGTGGAAATGGACGACTCTTAAATAAAATGTCATCGGCCCCAACACAAAATAGCCAACAGGTAGATACGTAATGCTAACATTACAGTTATTCTGGGATGACATTAATACAGGAACCGTCACAATTTATAGTCCAAATAGTTTGGTTATGAGGTGAAGCATTAGGAAAAGTGCACACTACATTCTGATCTTTTTGGATGTCGGAGGCATAGGAGTTTTAACAAGAAATATCCACACGAGTCGATCCAACAATATCATGCAGAATACAGGCGTTACAAGGGATGACACTTACAGATGAATAGTGACAAAGTAGGTAGACTCCTAAAACTTTTTTAAAGAGGTGTAACATTAAGGAACCTCCTCGACCGAAGCGAGACGACGCCAACGGAGCGAGCGAAGCGAGTGATGTGGCTAGTCTAACATAATTAAAGTCGTTCAGGGTGTTTATTTATTTATTTATATGTGAGCCCTTCTACTCCTCTTGAAATAGTGGCCTCAAAAATTGGAGAAAGAATTTGTAAGAAAGGAAATTTCTCCGAATTTCTCTTAGGCGTATTCTTAAATTCAAATTTAGGTCCTATAAATGCCATAGGGTTTCAAAGGGTTTAACGAGCGTTAACCACTCTTGGCAGCAATAATGAATCTCTTCGAGCGAAGCAAAACGACGCCAACAGAGCGTGTGAAGCGAGCGATGTGGCTAGTCTTAACCATTAAAAATTTGCGGTCTTTTTGTTTGTTTGATTATATGTACGTCTTCTCCTCCGGAAGTAGGAATGTTAAAAATGTGAGAAAGGTTTCGGAAGACAGGAAATTAATCCGGATGTCGCTTAGGCGTATTTTCCAAGTTCTAGAAAACAGTTTTGCCCGTGAAAAAACTGAAAAACCTCATTTGAACCATAGTTGAAACGAATTTGATTGTTAGTTTCGGATGGTACTCTTGAAATTCGCTGTTAGTGGTGAAAGTCTGCGGTGGTGTTCTTTGGTGTATGGGGTGGTGAACAGTACTTTGTTCGGGTGGTTTCAATTCTGTATGTACTTTAGGTTAGTTTGTAAGTAGTTCGTAAGTAATTTTTTGTAGTGTGAGCTTATGGCTTGTAGGCCTTAAGGGTCAGTAAAAATTCAATTCAATTCACATATTCCTGCTGAGAGTATGGTCCACAATTGTTGCGCCACGTAGGCGCCGCATGGTCCAGTTGTGTTGACAGTGGGATTATGGCTGGCAATCAGAATTTGCATTTGAATTTATTACAACGGGCCATGCATCTAGCACTAGCCCATTACAACCAGTATTGGGCAGAATAGTCGTAGTTTGAGAATGAGGCACATGAGAATGGGATGACTGTTGGAGTTGCATTTTGATATTTCAAATTCAAACTGTCAATTTATCCGTTAATTTATATGAATTATGTAACGAGAGATTAAACGCTAAATGCTAAATTAGGCCTACTTAAACAAACTGTATTGAAAAGAGAAAAGTGTGTCAAAATATTTCTACATTTGCATTTGTAAAACATTGACATTCGATCAGTACGCCTAAGCTGGTGCTCTAGTCTGCAATCTAGTGTAATTGTGGTAAACAAGCATAACTTCTGGGTATGATTTTGTCCTGTGTGTAGGCATGATTTACATTAAAACCGCACGAGACGTCAACAAATCCGTCAACAAATCTTTGGATTGATCTTTGTTTAATGACGCATTATTATCTTTTGATGTTTTACAACTTTTTGTCTTTGGCGATGGGGAGAAATAAATTAATGCACAAAAACGATAAGGCACGCAAAGCAGGACGTAAAGTAAGCATTCTTAAAATGAATGAAACGAGAAAACCATTCTATGGGTGGTATAAGAATTATAGGGGCTAGGTGGTACTAAAACAAATTATAGGCGACGTGGGGTTCCTGGTGTTCAACTCTGGCGTTGCTTCTGCTGTGCAGTTTATGCATATGCAGAAAAAATTTATTTGACTAAACAAAGAGTTTCTATGGGTTTAACGAGCGTTAACCACTCACAAAAACAAATCTGTTCACAACAGGGATCAGATTGCAAAATTTGTAGAAAGACTTACTAGCACAAACAAAGACAAATGAAAGAATAGGCGCAAGTTATGGTTTGTTATAAACTGAAACATTACGAAAAACGAGCACTACAATGATCATGATCTTTTTTGGTGTGAAATTGTCCGTCAGCAGCATAAGTGTTATAACAAGAAAAGTCCTCGAGCGAATAGAGACGGCGCAGAATGAGCGAGCATCAGCGAGCGACTCTGCTAGTTCTCTTTGAATCGCTTGCTGCTACCAGTAAAGCAAATGGCTCAATCTAGTAAGCCTTTTTATATCCCAGATCCAGACGACTTGCACTGTCGCTGTGGCTCAATCCAGTAAGCCTTTTTATATCCTAGATCCAGACAACTTGCACTGTCGCTGTACTATGCAAAATGGCGAGCATATGATTAAAGCCAAAAATGTGACGTTTTGATGCTCTGTGAAACCGGAGGAATCAATGCAGAATTGTGAACTGTTGTGTACATAGGATAAACTTCTAGTAAAAACTGTTTTTGCTTACTTTCTCGTAAGCGCTTGGCTTTGCTGAGTTGTAAAGATAATTCGTTTATTCCATTCAGGAGCAATGTAGAAGTAACGAATAAAAAGCAGTGCGGCAATTTACACTAAAATGTAGTCGTAGTTGTGGTAGTTAAACACTTCTACATTAAAAAATAACAACTGATTACTATTTCATGTAACATCTTACACAATGTTGGGAGAAAAATGAAATTTCAACCAATTCTTCCGTTATTTATCGTTATCAGGATACTCTCTGAAAAGTGTTTCCTCCGTATAAGATGACGACACCCTTAACTTGTGACAAACTACGAATTTCAGTAGTTCTTTCTCGTTTTGAACCCTGAGTAAGTCCTCCAACGCACACACTTTTAGATGTGAAAATTTGAATAAACTGATTTTATGCCTGCGTGAAACGCTGTGGAGTCGGCCCTAGTTTACTTTGAAATAAAAAAAAAACTCACGGAAAGTAGCTATTTCGTTAAATATGTTTATCGTCTTTCCTCAAATGAATCAATCATATGATCACAAAAGTAAAATCGTTTTAAAATTATAATGTATTCAATCTTCATACATTTCCTTTTATCGATCAACAATCAGAAGATAAAAGATTTGCGTATTTTACGCAGCAAACCTACCATAAAGTTAACTTGTACTTGTAACATCACGTGCTGCAGGCGAAAAAATAGTAACTAATGAGCATCCAAGTTCGTGAACAAGCCTTAGAATAAGAGGGGTTATTCACATCAATCAAAGGTGGCGCATTTCTTCCACTCTGGTCAATTAAGGACAAACCTAGTGCGAACTGTTTTATGTGGCGTCATCAAAAGAACATCGAAAGGCTCAATGCCAAAACAACAAACATGCATAACTTAGTGTGGTGTTTGCCAGTACACTACGTACTGGCGCACCACAAATATTAGTAAAGGCCTGCCTTTACTGTTTAGGTTTGACCTCGGTCTCCATGCTAAAGCCGAAATGTGGATGCTTAATTTCTCCGCCGTCTTTCAACGTTTTCCACTGAAATTTGGTTATGTTAGCTTTGTGTGACTTGGCCAACACGTGTACCAACTTTTATTAATTGCCAATTTGACACATCGGAGTTCTAAACTTGAGTGAAATCGTTATTTTCATTTTTGGCTTGTTGTACTTGGCACGACACGTTTCTGCTACGCTCTCGACAGATAAAACTATTTGTCCTGTAAAGCTGATTCTTAGCTCAGTTTGCAGGCATTGGTCTGTAGATGTGCCCTTTCCATTAGGCCTTTTCTAATTGGTCAAGTGGTTCAGGGGCTAGGGAGCTCTAAACGACTAGATTGATTGTTTTACATTGGTTTAAACATTGTTATTATGCAACAATGCCAGTTAGCAAACGCCAGTAGTTGATAAAATGGTAAAAAAACAAGCCCTTTTGAAAAGTCCCCCATCCCCCTGCTGCCCCCCTCCATCCTTTCTGCAGATGGGGGTTCCTAATATTTTTTGCGGTTTTTTTTAAAGTGTTGCTGTTTGTGGGCGCATTTTTCGGTGTGTAACTTTCTCGTTGCGTCTTCTTTTCTTATTTGAATATTTTTGAGGGTTTTCCCGCCAGGAAGTGGGTTGGTCATCGGCCTATTTGTTTACAAGTGAAAGCATTGAGCGCCTGTGACCTCTAAGCAACTAACAGCCTCTGGCGAGAAACGACCACTTCTGCCTACATTCTCAGAAAGAAAACCCGATTTGAAGGCCACTAAAAGTTTACGGAATTTGTTTCTTCTGAATTAATGTTCCAAAATTGTGGTATTCACTCTCATTGCCTAACCTACCTAACGTAGTCTACCTAATCTAAACTAACTCCCAATAACAACAAAAGCACACGAAACTGATAATAATAAAAACAATAGTTTGTTGCATGTCAGGTTTCATCTCTACCAACTTCCGTATCACGACATTGCTATCCAATCGAGCAGGGGATGTACTGAGCAGTGTCGTCTTTTTGAATAGTTTTTTTTTAGAAGTTTGTACATGATTCTCCATGGATTTGTGAAGTGAAACGGTAGTATGGTGATTAGTAAAGTCGGTTAGTACAAAATTAAGTGCTTTTAGTGCCAATACTAGACAGTAAAACTAGCAGTGAATAAAAGTGCCTGAGGCATACCAGGAACCGAAGCAGCGTTTATTTACGTTTTACTTACATTGGCCGAAATAGAGAGCTTAACCCGTACGATTTTTGTTGTGCATAAGGTAGGTACTTATTGATTAATTTTACAAAACAACAAGCCTTTATCTAGACACACGCTAGTGTGTCGCACCAAGTTAGGCAACAATCATCACAACAAACATCACATCAATTCAATTGTCGAGGTTGTAAATCATTGTAGCGCGGCGTTATAGCGTCAGTGTCTTAGCATAGTTGGGCACATTTCAGGTACTTGGGGAAAATAATAATGCGGTACAAAAGCTTAAATTGTGTTGAAGTCAAGAGCACAGACCCACCTGACAAAAATTAACTTGTGTAAGAATGCCTACTAAGCTGCTTTCAATGCAAAATCTGACCCTCAATAACGTTGAAAATGTGTAACTACCTAGCTAGCTAGCTAATTCTAGTCTGCTCATCCTCATGTTAATTTCCATAGGGTGATTATTCATCGATAACGGGAAGGCTTCCAGCTATGAAATTGGACGAATGGCTGCAGTACGATACGATCTGTGTACCTTTTATGGTTTGGAGCCTAGGGGTGTAACGAGGATGGCGTGGGATGGCGCGTAAGTACGAAAATATTGTTTTAACCTTCGTTAGTATTGTTAGCATCGTCTCTCATTGCACAGTCAAACTTTGGAGAAGGACAACGTGTGTAATAGGGTGGATCAAAAAATGTTTTTTTTTTTAAATTTCAAATCGTAATAGTGTGGAAAAGTTGGTCTTCGACCCCCTAATCACTATCGCAAGTGGAAAAATTACTAAAATAATCAATGGGAAAAATCGGTAATTCTATAAAAGTGATTTTAGACTAGTTTAAAATATTGCTTATTACATTACCTTATTTTCTACTCTCAGAGACCACCAAATTGAAGCCAAAATCAAAAACATTTTTTTCTTCCAGAAAACAATGCGAATTTCCGCCCATCAAAATACTGCAAAAAGGCATTATTGTCGATTTTACGCCTTGAATTAAAACGAAGTTTCGGGACAAAATATTTTTTAAAATTTAATACTGGCTTCTTTTAATCGTCTCTGAGAGTACCAACTTACATAATTTTAAAAAAATGTATTTTAAACTAGTCAAAAATAATTTTTTCAGAATTAGCGATTTTCCCCATTGACTTTTAATGTTAAACTTTAGGCCCAGGTGGGCACCTGAAAAAAATATTTTAGAAATATTTGCTTTTGGGAGAGTGATTAGTAGGTCGTAGACCAACTTTTCCACACTATAACGATTTGAAATTTAAAAAAAAGCATTTTTTTTGATCCACCCTAGTGTATAATGACGTGAGTGCCCGGACACACACACACTAGTGTAGCACGATAAAGCTAAACAATGTTGCCAAAGAAATTGTATTCCCGTCCAATTCACGAAAAGTAAACCAACTCTGAAAACAAAGCAAAATAAACAAAGCCAAAAACTGGTGAAGGAGCCACCAAGTTGAGAGTTGTTCGGCCCTTCAAAGGAGTGATATCAACACACCAAAACTAACGAAATAAAACAAATTACTACAGAATTAAAACCAAAAAAAAAAACTTATAAAGAGGTGACCAAGTTAAGAATGGTTCGGCCTATAGGCAAAAGGTAGTAGCAAATTGTTGAAAACCAATTTCTTGTTGACGTGCCATTTTATTACACATCTGCCTGGTAGTGGAGTTGAGTCTATTACACAATTTAAAAAGGACTGGTATCATATCAAAAACCAAAACTGGTAAAAGGGGCCGCCAAAATCCGAATGGTTTGGCCCTTCAAAGGAGTGATATCAACACACCAAAACATTCGCTAACCTAATCGCACCGAATAATACTTTGAACGTTAAATGAAAACTTGAACATTGCTACCGAAAGTAGCAGTGTTCTAGTTTTCATTTAACCTTTCCACTATTAAGCGGTGTGATTAACTTGGTAAATGTTTTGGTGTGTTGATATCACTCCGTTGAAGGGCCGAACCATTCGGAGCTTGGCGCCCCCTTTTACCAGTTTTGGTTTTTGATACGTATATATTAACTGAACTTAAAGTGATAATAAAAATAAATTCATGCGGTGTATGACATTACAAATTGTCAGATGGATTTATACCAAAGTAGGGGGTTTCTGGTGTAAATAATGTGCGAATTTGCTGTCATAAAATAGTGCCTAACCCATGATTAAAAACAAGAATTGTAAAAAAACATAGAAGAAAAAACGTGGCAGTTGCCAATTTATTGTGTAGTCGGCACCTACTATTAGCGTGAGTATTCCATAGAGTGGCTAATTTTGGACCAAACATTTTTAATTAACAACATATTTAGACTCTGAATGGTGTATTTGTGTACATACCACTCAACTGAACTGAATATTTATGCCAGTTTGTAATAATTTGTAGGAAAAAAATCGGCAATTTTTCTTTCAGTTTAGTAACCGAAAGTAAACTTTTAGTGCTTCCTGGAAACCTCGCTACAAAAGTCGCTAATTTAAAGGTTTACTAAGTATAGAATCGAAAACCCTATTCTATAACCCTATTTTAAGATTTGGACTTAGCCCAAAACTTAAAATAAGCCATGTTTATATATAAAATTGATAAAATAAACGTTTATCTTACCTGCTCTTTGAGTTCAACCGTCCCGTGCGAAAATTTTTCCAAATGGTAAATGCGGCTGTGGAAACTGGTTTTATAGGGGTCGGCTGGTCAGCTAAAAATGAAACTTTTACTTTTTTGGGTTAAGTAGGTCACCTAAACAGTAAATAAACTAGGATTTTCTGTGGTTTAAACAAGTGTTCCACGCACGGTCGAGGGAGCACTCATCCTTCCCTAGCCATCCTTAACTAACTAAATACTCAAAGGGGGTCAGAAAACTAAGTAGTTCTTATTTTTAACTGACACAAGCACTTCCCTAGCCGTTTAAGCTAACTAAGTAATTAATCTGGTCAGGAAGTCAAGTAGGTTTTCTTTTTAACTAACACAAGTGCTTCCCTAGCCATTTAATCTAGTCAGGAAGCCAAGTATGGCCTTTTTAACACAAGCATTTCCATAGCTAAATTGAGCTAAGTACTCAGTTTGTCAGGAAAGCAACCATAGGTTTTTCATTTTAACTAACACTGGTGCTTTTCTAGTTTATCAAGAGGTTAATGCTGTCATTTAATTTTAACAAGTTATTATTTTTTTGTTATTTTTTAGTATTTTCAAAGTAATGATAATACTTTCTGCTTATTTTGGGTATGAAAATACGATTTGTCTCTTATAAATGTATTTTATAAATGCAACTGTAAAAAGTACTGTAGTGGACTTTTTTTTGGGGGGGGGGGGGGTTAGTGCCAACTTATTTGCAATAAGTAGAGATGTAAAAACAAAAAAGCTAAAATCTAGACTATAATTAAATTAAGTAATTTTTGAGGAATCGGGGGGCCTCTTTACAGACTTTAATTGGGGGCTTATTAAGGGAGAATTAGGGATCCCATTTGCAATCTTATTTAGGGACCTTTTTGGGGGCATTTAGGGGATAAATTAGGGATTTCTTGCAGGATTCGCACAAGGTCCTTGAAGTCCTTGAAATTGCTTGATTTTGTTCAGAAAAAATTCCAGGCTTTAATTCCTTAAAATTGTTAGCTACCTCCTTGAAAGACCTTGAATTTAATTTTTTTCGTCATAATTTAAAATAATACCTCTAACCTAACTATTACAACACGAAAAAAGCCAGAATGCAATTTTTCCACGTTTTTTTACCCCTGGAATTTTCCCTTTTTTTTCCGGGTTATGTTTAATACAGAACTTTTTTATTGTTTAATGAGCTGTTGTTGGCTCTTCACTGGTAAAACTAGATCTTATTTGAGTAAGCTTATTGGTTAACAAAGGTCCTTAAAAAACAGCATGGGTGTCCTTAAAAATTACACCCATTTTGGAAAAAGTCCTTGAGAGTGCTTGAATTTCTTGTGCGAACCGTTAATATGAATTATATTAATATTAATTATAATATGAAATAAAATTAGGAATGAATACAGGGAGGTCCAAAAAAAAACTGACGACCCACAATTAAATAAGTCCAACTTTTCTAGTACACCACAGAACCAGAAGAGGACAGCAATCATCCCGTTTCCATTAGATTTAATTTGTCTTCCCCTGGTTCTGAAGGGTGTTAACTAGAAAAGTTGGACTTAGAAAATTGTGGGTCATCAGTTTTTTTTGTGGATCAACCTGTATATTTCTGTAAAAATACTCAAATAGGCATTATTTGTATAATTAAAATGCATACATCATACCAGCCTTTCACAGTCTATAACTGTCATTATAATTTATGCCCATAATTCTGGCTCTTGGTATTTTATGCGTGACATTTATGCTCAGAACTTTTTGAAATTGAGTACGTACAAGAATGAATGATTACTGCTGAGTTTCATCACTGCCATTAATACTCAGAAAACAGTTTTTTTTTTATTATTTCGGTAGGGAAAACAAATTCTTCGGTGAGCTGATATCGAGACCTTAGAATTCTAGATAAATTATTGTGCTGTTTTTATACGTGACAATTGTAATTATGTCTTTGCTCATATGTTCATCTCCGAACTTTTCCAAGGGATGGGGGAACGAATTTTTTTGTGCTATATTAGGCATCAGCTGTAAGTGTTGCCGTTTACTTATACATTTTATAAAAAGTTACTGCTAAAACTTGGCAGGGTAGCCTAATGGTTAGCACTACCATTCCATGTGCAAGAAACCCTGGGTTCGATCCTGACCTCAGCCATCTCTGCCTTTTTCGGGAAGAGAAGGGCCCTGTGATGCCGCGTGCTGATGTCGATTGTATCATGTAAAGGATCCTAGGAATTTCCAATTTGAATTAATCTAGGAAAATTGTCCCTCTCTCCTTCTCGCACCATGGCTTCGGCTGAGAGTGCCGCAAACTAACAGCTATAACTTTGAATGTGAAGTCCCCCCTGCCTGTTTCTTAGGTATATTGTATTGTGTAAAGGAATGTAACTGCCTTTCTTCCAAAATGTCTGAAAGGACTAAAAAACTAATTTTTCATTCGTTTTTATGTAAAAAGCAAGTTACAACTATTTAATGCATTTTTGAGGTGGTTACAAAACTTGGAAATCACGGTTTCCGCGTAAGAAATACATCACTGCTAGAGGGAAAATGGGGGAGAGGGGAGATGTTTGTAAGTTTACATGTTGTGTTAAAGTAATGGTTAACATGTAAAGTCAGTTGCCTTGGTTCGAATTTCACCCGACAGGTAAATCAGTTTTTCCTAGACCAGTTGCAGGCATTTGACTGCCTTTCTTTCGAAATGTGGGAAAAGAAAAAAAAAGGATTTTTAAATTGGTTTTTAAGTAAAAACAATTTAAGAATATTTTAATGTATTTTGAGGTGGTTACAAAACTCGGAAGAAACACATCCCTGGTTGTGTGGCTACCATCAAGTTCATATTTTAAAATTAACTGCTCGTTTCTCATGAACTTAATACGCTGTTTCTTGATTTATTCAACCTTACCTAAATTTAGATAAGCTACTGTTTTTTTGTGGTCAGTTATAATTTGTCTTTGCTGTATTTATGATAAAATTTCAATCATCTCGTTTCGATGCAGGTCATGGCCTGCTTGAGTGAATTTATACAAAAGCCTGAGTCTCTTTATCAGGTCATTAGGATTTTCGTAATATTTATAATCCAATCTCCTACCTGTTTTTTTAACCATGCCAGTCCCTTGTTTCTTGAGGTCCTCCCAAATAGAAGCGATAACAGTCCTGTACTAGGCGCTCCAATTAGATTTTGGTTTATGAGTATTAGGAGGGTCATTGTTGTGATATATAGCATTAGTAATTTTAACATGGCCGCATAAGCTGCTTTAACTTCTGGCACGATGGTTTAGTTCTTTGAAAATTAGCAAATTCCACAACCCTCGCCTCCCTACGTACTGTTGGTTTTCGACTACTGTGTCATTTTCAAAGATTTTAACCGTTTTATCACCGAAGGTCAGCTCACCTTTTTTCTTATCATACTGTAGCCCTAATATTAGGTCAGTGTATTTGGGATTTTCGAAAAATTTTACCAGTAAATATTTAGCAGTGGTTCCAATATTCTGACCAGGTAACAAACTATCGAGGGAACTTAGCGTGGTGTTGTTAAGAAACTCAGGCGGGGTAGAAATGCATCTTGCTTGAACCATGGAATATGTAGGGTGAGTTTAGGACCGGTGCTTGTAGAGGCATACTCGGATTTGGGGTCGAGAGGAATTCGCATTATAGGAGCTTGAGCTGGTGTTGAATATTTGGTGAGACTGAAATTGAGAGGGGTCGACAATGTCTTCTCACGAGGAGTAACGGCTTAAGAGGGTGACGGCGATAAACCCAACACTTCGTAGTCATCCTCGTCACTTTCTTCATATTTGAAAGCTTTAATTGGGGTCGTCTACAGTGGCTACAGTGTTTTAATAAGTTTAGTTTGCATGGCTAGAGTGTTTTTAAGAGGCGTACTTTGCGTGGCTGCACCGAGCACCAGTCTCGGTTTCAGCGTGTTTACTACAGGCTTAGGAAATTATTGTAGCGATTCTTCTTGTTCTCTCTCGCGCAAACGTCGATTTAAAAACTTTTTAGTTAAACGTTTTTTGAGTTTTCCGATTTCTCATTTTGTCTCCATTCTTTTGTTTAATAGGCAAAAATGAACGTTTATATCTCCCCTTGTTTAACATTTTGTTAAATGCTAAAAATCCGTAAGGCTTTTTCCAACAATTTTGACACAACGTTTTAAAGTCTGAAAATTCCATGTCAGGGCCAAACATGATTTTGGTAAATTGTTTCAAATTTAACTCATCTACCGGAAAAAGAATTACTAAATTTTCATTGTCTCTAACTACTTGTATAGGAATTCTCATGTAAGACTGACTGCAATAAAAAATATTGGCATTCAAATGGCGTTCTTGGGCAAGGTAGTGCTCAATGTTTTTTTTTATCTAAAAGGCAGTCGTCAAACAGAATAAGGTTTCTAAATTTTGGGTTCAGTTCTTTGGGTGGAATTAAATCTATTTGAGAACCGTGAAAAAATGCGACATCCCTTCCAATTTTTTCCTCAATTTCGGTAAATATAGACTGCAATGCTTTGTACTTTGATTGACACAAAGTTTTACTGTAAATAAATAATCTGTCATAATCCAACCATCGTTCGTTTTTAAACAGTAAGTTAGTTTTTCCACAATTTGCGGGCCCTATAATTAAGTATTGATATTTGAAGGTAAGAATAGATGATTTTTCGGTTCTTTCTTGGGTACAAAAAAGTCGTAGTTTTTAATTTCCATCACGTTTTTTATTTACACAGTTTTTTAATCTTACACAGATACGAAACTCATAAAGTCTTCATCAGAAAACCTATCACTGGAGATGTCTGGATGCACTACTCCATATTCAATGCTGCACCACAACTTCACGTTACTGGGAGAATCATTGGTAACGGTGCATTAATTCTCCTGGTAACTACCGCCAAGTTTAAAGTACCGTAAGATGGTAAGTTGAACTACGGTTTCTCTCTTACGTTTTTGTTAAGTTTACCTTTTGTTTTGTGGATATTCTTGTAAACCCAAGTTCTAAGTCATAGCGGTTTTCGCAGTCGCTTGCCTTTTTTGCAAGAAGAGTAGCAGGGTGAAGAATAATTGAAAGAAGAAGCATAGAATTAGAATAATTGAACATGGTCAAGGAAACTAGTTTCTGATCTTCACACTCGATCTCTACTTTTTTAGAGATGTACCTTTTAAGATTTTTCAACAATTTTTGAGTTTCCGGTTCACTGGGCAAAATCCACCCTTTATATTTCAATTTTTCGTTCAAAAAAGGAGTTCCCGTACCCTTTAAATCTATAAACTGTATGGAAGGAAACAAGGACTACTTTAAACCATCGTTAACTTTTGTTCCTTTATCATCTTTAACTTTCAGCAAGTTTTTTTGCAAGAGGTTGGATAGATTTGTTTGCCAGGTTGGTTGAGTCATTTTGTGGTAAATCCTTTTTTTAATATTGGAAAAAAAATGGGGGGTCAATCTACCGAGTAAATTGATTCGAAGCAATTCATTACAGACCCAGTTTGTGAGAATAAGAGGTGCAATAATCTGAGAAATAAAAAGAAAACACGACTGCCACGGTTGGAACTCGAACCCGTAACAACACCTTACTAAGTCGGGGATATTATTAGTACGCGGATGCCCTGAGTTCTAGTCCCTGTTTGGACAGTTGTGTTTTCTTTTTCTTTTAGGTTCTTGCATCTCGAATTCTCACAAATCCAGTCTTGTAATGTCCGTTGTCTTGTTTCATTCCTTACTCTGTCACCGTGTGCTTTATTTTTTTTTGGGGGGGGGGGGGGGGGGGAGCCATGAGAATTAGCTGACTTCAGCTTTTTGTGCTGTGGAACATTTTCAGTAAGTTTCTAGTTTTTCGGTACTTCCGAGTTCATTTTTTGAACTTAGGGTAGGGCTTCCATTTAAATTTAAGTGAATCTTAAAACCAACCTTAATACTAACCTTAAAATATTCAGTTATCTTCAGAAAATCCATCGTACATCCTTTTTTTTAGCTCAAAAATACTTTTTCAGCTTTTTTGTTCAAGGCCACTCTCATACCAGGGGGGGATTCGTATATTTAAAAAGGATGTCATTTAATGAGTTTGGCCAATCGTTGAAAATGATGACAGGGAAAGGGGGTGAAGTGGTGGGAGTCGGTCCGAGGGGACAGCCTGTACTAGGGTACGTTTTAACCCCCGAAAACAACTACAACATGCAAAGCAAGCGTGTAACTAAAGGTGGAGCTGCTATTGAACCTGAAGATGCAGTAAATTATTCTCAGATTGGTACTCCGGCAACGGACGTTCAGAAACTTAAAACCGACTTTCCTCCTTCCATTACTCTTCTCAGCGATGAGTTGATTTCCACCATTTCTAGCATCAATTAAAATGTGTTATACTTAGATGTTGTTGACGTTAATTTTTACACCAAGAAGAAGTAAATTAAGGATGTAGCTTTCCCCGGCATGCTGCTGATGCTGCAACAAAAGTATATGTTGACAGAAATTGCTTATTACAGGACGACCAGAAAGAATACTTCAACGCAACCCACAAGCAGATTAGAAATTCAAGCGATCCTACTATGCCGAATGATGCTGTAACTAAGGTATTCATTGACAATAAGTGTTTGTTACAAGACGATCGGAAAGAACACTTTAATGCCACAAACAAACAGATTTGAAACCTAAGAAAACCAACTTCGCCACATGACGCGGCTACGAAGAAATTTGTGCATGAAAACAGTTTCATGCTGATCATTTTCAGCATGAAAAACCCTTTGGAAAAAGCGAGCGATTGGTTCGTTAATTCCGGTCCTCTCTCGAGCTTCGTATGAACAAGTTCAGGTTTAATTCATAATGCAATTTTATACTGTAGCGATCCGAGTGTTGCACTAGTTGCTAAATGTAAAATAGGTACGAGAGCCCTTTACATTACTAAACTAAAGGACGAGCGTTCCTCAGTTACTGTTCTTGAAATTCCTTACGTAATAGACAAAATTTACCCATCGCAGTAGAGGCATTCGAAGAGAAGACGTTTATTCGCAGATCGCAGAAGACGTTTATTTCTAGTTAGATTTGCATGTAACTTTTCATTAAATGACTTGTCTCATCCTATCTAAAACAGCTTCGTAATTATGTGCCTTACAGAAGGTGCTTAAAAAATAAGCAAAAGTGGCCGCACCAAATTTGGTCAAAGTTTTGTACGCGTTCGTAATTGTATTTAATTCCCGGTCCCAAGTAGTTTGCCACAGACTCGTAGCCAAAACTGTTTGGAGTTAATTTTTACTTCCTTTGCTGGGGAGTTTAATGTCGACGTTGATAAGGCATTTCTGACCATAAAACTGTGGATGTTACACTCCCTCTCGTCAGTGAACTTAAACAGCCTAAACACACCAGATGGCTGCTCTATAAAAAGACTGATTGGTCCCAAGTAAACGAGAGACTTGAGCATAGCTACTTTTTTTTATTGCTTCTGCTGATTCACACTGGTGAATGAAAACTAGGAGTACTTCAAAAATAAGTTATTATGTGCTGTGGAAGAGTTTAAGCCAATTTCCTATATCTCGTAAAAAAATTATAAACCTTGGATAAATAGGGAATTAAAGTGAAAGATACAGACAGCAAGAAGGATACGGAAGAAAGCAAATGCTGCTCCTTTACCGAACACTCTAGCAGAGTTAAGGACTATCAGAAATGAAGTAAAAAATCAAATTCGTGCAAACAAACACAGTTTTATGTCTAAACTTGTTGGTGACATAAATCTGAACCCAAAACGCTTTTGGTCGTACGTTAAAAGCATAAATCCAAAGGTATGTGGCATTCCTGCCATGTGTATCCTGAAGTTAGTATTTTGAGGGAGCACGCAGCTATCGTAATGCCAGTGCCTAAATCCTAAATCCACTGTCGCGCCGTGGTCGATAAGATTGTAGATTTTAAGTTTCTGCTCGACCGAGGCAGTGACATGTGGAACGATCCAGCTGTTGCTATGTAGAACGACTTTGCCATTGGCCGCTGCCGCTGCTTTGAAGATGGCATTAGTGTCACTCGCTCGCATGAGTGTGAACGCTTGTTGAGTTCCGTAGATTAGCTTATTGTAATTTTCGAAAAATCTCATGATGTGTTTCAGAGGGATGGCATATGTAAAGCTTCCCTTGGTAGTTGTTTCAATGATGATGAACGCATGCCGCTGTTTCAAACCCAAGTTGTCGGTTAGTTCAGCCATGACTGAAGCCGCACCATCCAGCGCCCAGCACTGACTGAGCAGAGCCGGTTGCTCCGCTGAGCCGTAGGTGAGCAGTCCCTTCATCAGATTACCGAACCCCGGATAATTTAACTCGTCGACTTGTTTATCACCAAGATGGTATTTCATATTAGAAAACAGGAACATGTGAGCATTATTAATAAGTCTAGCTCGTCAGCGTCGGCATAAGCCGAGCCATCGTCCTTCAGCAACTTCCCTTTAATCAGGAGGTAGCTGTTGGCAACGTGCAGAAATAAATCTTGGTTTTCAACATGGATTCGGATTTCCGAATTTACGTTGTTGAGATTGGTGCCAACAATAGGATTGTATTCGTGGTACGTGCAAGACTCGACCGATGAATCGTACACCTAAGGTTCGTTGATTTTTAAGTAATCTTCTACTACACTCATTTTCTAGGTGTTGTTATGAATTTGAAGAAAGCTTTGTTTCTAGGTTTCAAACCGTTTGTATTTTATTATTAGATTTAAAATTAAGAAAGAGACCTTTCTCTTTTTTCCAAACACGATCATTTTTATCTTTTTTTTAAATTTAATTCATAGATCTCAAATGAAGTCCCACCATGAGCATTTCACCGTTTCAATCCAATGGCTCGTTGGTCTGAGACGTGAGCCAAACTCTTATAGTTCTGATTAACTTTGTAGTAACTGGGAGGTAAATTAAATTATGAGGGGACTCTAAGATTTTGAAACCGGGCGGCGAATTGTGATAAAAGGAATATAAAATGGGCTGGGTTTCACTGTTTAAGTACGAATAGCCAATCATATCCACGTGTACAAAAATTGTGTTGATGCTCATAATGTTGACTGTATTTTGACTTTCTCGGCTTCTCACGTAGTTGCCTAAGTCAAACCCCAAAACTGGAGCCAAACTCTTGTCACACGAAAAAGATATTCCGTACTTCGGATTGGTAATTATCAAGTTGGTTCATAAAGTGTTTAGATTCAGAAGAATCGTAATGGCATCCTTGCTGAGGCCATTCACATCTATCGCTGACCTTAGAAATTTATTCAAAACCTCGATTTCGTAAGCACAGGGACTTACTAACACTTTGTGCCATGAAACGCCAGCATCGGAAGTGTACTGAAATTCGTTATTTTTTCAGGTGATGTTGTGAATGCTGTTATAAGTGTCTTAATTAGGCACAGCCAATTCGTATTTTTTTCTGTGTCCAAATGAATGGGTGTGTTTAAATTAATTTTCAAGTCTGAGTCTTTGCCGGTGAAAATAATCGAACAGGAATCCATGATGTCTTTTTTTTTAAGATATGAAAAAAGAATGCGCTATAGTAAAAAGGAGCAACTGTAAAGAACTCGAGATGAAATATTACGTCAAATGTAAACGTTCAACTCCTAACCAGTCGAAGGCCCCAGTTTCTACAACTTCACAAAACAACAGACCGATGGAGATAGTGTTTTGCGATGTATGTGGTACAAAAAAAGCTTACTTCGTCAAAGTGGGGAAGGGAATCGTGAACAGAATCGTTGATAACTTGCCCGTTGAAATGCATTTATTACCGGGGTATCAATACTGTAGTCCTGGAACTCGGCTGAAGAAGCGACAGGCATGAGGAGATTCTGGAATAAATAAACTAGATGAAGCTTGCAAAGAACACGATATAGCCTACGCCGAGAGCTCGGACTTAAAAGATCGCCACACCGCTGATGAAGTTCTAATTTCAAAGGCACAAAAGATGAGAGAGGATCCATCTCTGGCATGGAGGGAAAAGCTAGCCACTGCCATCATTAAGAAAATCATGAAAACAAAATTCATGTTCAGAATTGGAAATAAAAAAAATGGATCAACTCGCAAAAAAACTTCACAAACCAACGCGGAGAAATTTTCCGAGACAGAAGATAATTGTACTGCGCCTACACGATCTATGGCAGGCTGATTTGGTGGAGATGATACCGTACACTAACCTAAATAAAGGAATTAAATACCTATTGACTTGCATTAACATCATGTCCAAGTTTGCTTGGGCCATTCCTCTTAAATCTAAAACCGGTCTAGATGTTACCGAAACTTTCAAGAAGATTCTTTCAAGGGCGACCGCCCCTACAAGAAAGTGAGCGTGGTTGAACGCTTCAACAGAACGCTGAAAATTCGACCGTGGAAAAAATTCACCAGGCAGGGGAATTACAAGTGGATAAACATTATCGACGATTTGTTTTGCAATACGACACGGTTCATGCCACCACAAAACTGAAACCTAGGGAAGTAACCAGACGTCACGAACTGTTGCCGAGACGAACTAGCCCTAAACAACTGCTAAAGAAACCCATGTTCATCGTAGGAAATAAAGTCAGGATTTCTAAGGTTAAAAAATATTTCCACAAAGGATCTTTGCAAAATTTTACCAATGAAGTATTCACGATCCGTAAAGTGCAAAAAAACCAACCAGTTACGTATATTTTAAAGGATGAGTCTGGTACCGGTGCTCGAAGGTGTCTACGAACAGGAAATTCAAAAAATCCAAGTTGCAGATTTATGTAAAAAGAGGGGAAAAGATGGAAATGCTTTATTTTGTTAAATGGAAGAGCTATGACTCCAAGTACAACAGATGGACGGATAATATAGATAGTTTAAGCTAAATTCACGTGCCCATAAGCTAGACATCTCTTGTTGTCGTAGGGACTGAAAGCCAACTTGTTAATGGTGACAGTTTTTAGTTCGTGCGCCTCCGAACGAATATAAGACCCCAGAGTTCTCACGATGCTATTATTAAGCAGCACAAAGTTGTACGTTTCGTGCACCACTTGTGCGGTTTTCTTAATACCTTTGCAAGCCATTTTGTTAATCCCATCCTACTATAAAACGCTGTAGAGCTTCGACTTTGAACCTACAAACTTCGGAATTGGGCACCCCGCGCTCTCGTCTTCATCTTCCCCAATACTTTTTTGTTGATGATGAAGTGTACAAAATGTTCTTTGGGGGAGTCCGATGCGTCGAACAACGACGCATCTTCTTCCACTTCTTTGTAAATATCATACGTTTCTATCGAATAACACAAACTATCGGTACCCTTGACTAGGAGTTTACATCTCTCCGGTCCATACTTTTTCATCATGTGGTCGTAGTGAAACCGGTAGACTAGTAACTTTGACAATTCCAAGATGCTAAACCCGACCATGATGGGCGTGTTCAAGATGATGTTTGCGGGCATCATTGTAAAAATTACCAATTCTTCGCATAGTGAAGTGAAGTGGTGCGTGGGTGAGACGCGTACTTGATGGCTTTCTCTTTCGTCGTTGCTATCAAGACGTTGTTTCTCTTGCGCTTGTTTTCGATTGTCTTCTCAAAAATCGAATTATTCACCAGTTTGTAGAGTTTTTGTAAAAATCGTTACTAGCCGTTTCCCGTTTCTCGTTATTAAAGTCAATGTAAGGTTTCAGCCAAGGCGCTTGCTTAAAACTGATGGCCCTGTGTATTTTCTTGAGAACCATGCTGAGGGAAAGGTAGTATTTCAAATTCCTTTAGTGCACCACATACTTTTTCTTTGAGAAAAGGTTAGTGGTTAGATTTAGACCTTTGCTGTACGTTAACTGCAAGTCCTGGATTGCCTGACAGTTGAAAGGAGAAAGTACAGGCTTTGTGATTTTCATGTGCACGGGGGCTAGCGGGAAAGCATTGTGTGACTCTCGGGGTACTCCAAGTCCACTTCCACTATCAAGCCCATATCATTCTAATCTCCGTAATTATCTAGATTATTTCCTTGAGCTGGTCTTCCGGCACCCATTCGTACTCTTCGGTAGGTAAATACTCGCACATAACACAACCGTACAAGTTGTTGAAGTCCAAAAATATGATGTAAGAATTCTTTTTATCAGGGTCGAAGGTAGATGGTATATGCGGTTTGTTGGATTTAACGTATCTTCTAGCTATAAACGAGACACCGCCTCTTATATCGTTTTCCACCATAATATGCATGTCAACGTTAGTGAAGAGATGCAAAGACACTCCCGTTCTCTTGAGCGCCACGTCCCAAGATAGAGAGGGTGTTGAAATGTAATGGGAGGGGTCCAATCCGTAACTAGCCAAACTCGTCACTTTAAAGTTTTCAAAGACATCGGCTAAAAGCCCAACATCTGTCCACAAATAGTAATCTCCAAACGTTTCGCATTTGCCTAAATCCCAAATCTTCATCGCGTATTGATAAGATTCGGAGAGATCGCTCCTTTCAACAACGAGGCAAATGCCGACATGGCAGGAAAACACTTTTCCTCAAACACTTCCACATTTGTCAGGTATTCAAAGGAAACACATCTTTTTGCTGAAGGCCTCGTACAAGTTCCATGGATTCACCGTCGAAAAGTTTGTCCATGATGCTGAAGCTATTTAAGTTCGAAGCTAGAGTTTCCAACGATGCTAACATAAACGCCAGACTATCTATGAAAGTAAAACTACCTAATTTCATGCTGTTGATTCTTTCCTTGTTCTTAGCGATGCTCCTGACATTATGCAGAGCCTTCAAATCTATAAACGAATTCAAAACGACGAAATGACTGTCGTATTTTTCGAAATTATGCATAACAACCGCTATGTTTTTGTTCAAAGTGTAAGCAAAGTTACACTTGCTGTGCGTGGCACCTCTAAATTCACCGGTGATGTGGCCGTGGTCTCGTTCTTTCATAAACCCATTAAACTTTTCTTGGGGAGGGGTAAATGCTCCTTGTTTGCAGATATGACACACCCAAGCTTCTTTGTACAGCAGCCACTGCTCCTTGGTTAAACGTTTCATTCATTGCTTGTGGGAATCCACGTAAGCCACGATCTTTTCCTGCTCCTCTAATATAGATTCTAGGAAAACTTGCATGCAGTCTACTCCTCTGTACAACTTTTTGGAAAATACTTTACCTAAGTGGTCAACAATCACGTAGGCAAAACTGCAAGCTTGGTGTATGTGGTTAACTCTGGTGTATGTATCATTTCCATCGCAACTGGAGACTGGGTGCAGTGCCGTTTCAAAGTCCACGTAAGTGCCGTTTCAAAGTCCACGTAAGCTATGTACAACCTTTTGAGCTCGTTCTTGAAATTTTTAAACTGGATAACTTCATTGGCGGGCAACGAGGCCTGTTGAAACGGAACTCCCTCTCAAGAAGGAAGGTTACAGTTTTCATACCTGAAACGATTTTGAAAACCGTGTAAGCAATGCCTGCAAAAATACTTCAAGCGCTTGTTGGGGTTGGAAGTCATGATGAATTTGTCGAGGTCTTTTTTTGTCACACAGTGTCCATTGAGAAGAAGCAAGTCAACCTGATGCTTACTTTCAACTAAGGAACTCACGTGATAAACGCAAGGCTCATCATCCTCAAAACCAAAAACAGATACCGAAATGTTGTTGGCTTTTTTGAACGCCGTGATTTTGAATACAGGAACGGGTCCAACACACCTCCAACTAACTCGTGCGCACGAGATAGGCAATGTTTCGTATCCCAATCATGTTGCGAAGATGGAACGGGATGTATACTAGCCAACATGGACCACAGAAAACATCTATCATCGTCACTACGCACTACACACATTCACCAGTATATCGGGACCTAATTAGAGGTTGTTAGGGAGTGCTACGTAACCTTTCCCTGCAAAAGGTCTATAAAAGGGCTTGACAACTCATCCACTTCCTTCTACGGCAAGCTGGTCAATACTACGCAGAATCTTGTTAGACATTTCCAACAGACATCTCCTTGCTCCCCACCCTGACCATGTTGGAGTTAACATAACTTTAATAGTTTCTGTATTATCCGTCGCTTTTTTGAAGAGAATGCATAATCCAATTTGAGGAGTGAGGGGGGAGAGGGGTGGAGGGAGGCCACGTGCCTGCGCATATCGAGTTTTGATTGCAAAATTCACTGCTTTTGGCTGACGTCAAAGTGACCGACAGATTCTGAGCGCACGAATCAGGATTGAGAATTGGTGAATCGAGGACCAAGGAGGATAGATTTATTTTTAGGCGGAAGTAAAAGTTCGCGGCAAAACTGTGTCTGCCTGGTCATGGACAAGATTAGTTGTCATGGAGGAAAGATAGAGATGCAGGTGGCATGACGTCATCGTAGTGAAGCCAGCCGAGTGAAAGCAATTTCATCGCCTCAAGGTCACGCCGCCGTCTTGGTTAGTTCGAGATGTTTGACCTAAGTGATTCGTCTAAGTCACTGACATGGTACTATACCAACAATATTAACCATCCGTTCTTTATCATAACTTTGCTTTTAAAATTAATTCACACTGTTATCTTTTGAAAAGAAGGCCTAGGTCTACGAGATTATATTATTCAAGATAAGTTAATCATCATCTGAGAAGAATTGGATAGTTTTTAATTGTATGCAATGCTAAACTGTTTTTAGATAAAGTTGCAGTTAGCAAAGGTTGTCGTTAAACCTATTGAAAAAAATTTAATTTAATGAACTGCTTTTTTTAAACGCAAATGTCAATGTTTAAGCTCAACCCGGGGCACAGAGACACGTGGCACAAGCAAGTTAGGATCGTCCGCATATAAATATAATGTAACTGTGATATAAAATGTAAATAGCTGTAATTGTGTAATACAAAATGTCAATGTTTGCCTCATTAGAAATGCATTGCCACTTTAATAATAGTTTTGATCTATTCCGCTGTAATGATAATTGCTGATGACCATTGCTACAAGTAGGCCTACTTTTCCTAACGCCAGGATTGAAAATCTTTCCAATTTTTTTTAATGTCTTGGTAACGGAAATTGTTTTAAATTGTGCTTTTATTATTATTATTATTCGTGTAGTAGTCGGCGAAACAGAAAAAGAAAAACGAGGAGAAACCGTGCCTTAACAAAAGTATACCACAATATCAAAACATTATTTACTGAATAAATTTTTACTTAAATGAACGACAAAATAAACCCTATTATACTGCTAAGTCTAATTAATTTTTGAGTTAGCTGCCACCCACGGCGAGCAAAAACAATCGTTGAAGTCAAAGTCTGAGGTCGAAATATTATGGCCAACTGACAAACTGAAGTCTTTTTTCCAGTCGTTATTATTGGATGTCAAAGTAAATTTTACTGTCGGTAATTGCTCCAACGACTTGACAGTCTCATCATCAACTTGCATCATTTTCACTTCTACTATCTGTTGAAGAACAGAATTCGAGGCTTAGCACTGGTCTGCGCTGTCGCAATCTACAGTCGTCTGTTGCGAAAAGCTAGCCACCAATCCTTGTGGTAGGGGAGGCTTTAACCTTCCCATGGCTGTAAGGCGTATAAAAGCAGTTTCCGGTTTATAGGCGCTATTTCAGTGCCAGTGGCGTGCACAGGAGGGAGGCAGAAGGAGAATTGCCCCTGCTCTTTTCGGTAAAATGCCCTTTTTGCCCTCTTAGTAAAAAAAAATATGTCCTATTTTGGTTTTCTGAACCGATAAACGCTGGTGCTGCAGCCAGAGAAAAACCAAAAAAGGCAAAAAAAAAGGCCAAGAAATGGGTAAAAAAGAGAGACAAGCTTAAAAAAGGGTACAAAAAAGAAAAGGTCCCCAGAACAAAAACCTCAGCTTGCCCTTTTACGAAAGTTGCTCCTGCCGTCTCGGTGGTTTGTGCACGCTGCTGTTGAGTACCATCGCATATTGTTGGCAAGCACTTGATTATCATCTGCGGCACGCTGGCATGGTTTACAATCGTTTTGGTATAAGGAGACTGGCGTTTCGCCGCCTCAACGTCTTTCGTAAAACAAGGGTGAAAAATCCACCTATCACTTACGCGGTCTTCAATGCAATAGTAGTCTTTCCTATAGAGTTAGTGATCGGCATCTAGTGTCAGTAAAGACAACAACATCAAAATACCAAGGGCACCGATCGATTTTGGTATCTATTGCTGAACCGAAAATAATTATTACCAGCAATTTATAGCATTGCAGTAGACCTGGTCACCGTTAGAGGTGCGCCAGAGTAACAAGTGCCCAAGCTATACGAGCTGGCTGTCCCGTGGCTGACTCGTGGATGCACAGGGGGCCTCAACCCGTTCAAGTCTAATAACATAAATGTAATAATAACCTTTATAGTAAGGAGTGAAAAGAGATCCAACGTTTGCTGTTGTCGCTAGACACAAATTCGAAAAATTAAAATAAAGCAAATAAAGCAACAGCCACAACCATAAACAGGCAAGCTGAATCACCTTAAGAATTATCTTGATGGGATGAAATGCTTGAGGCACACCTGGACGAACGGCTTGCCTGTCATCTGGAAGAGACAAACGTGTTTCTTGAAAGCAAAACGATGAAGGAATAGGATACAAGGGCAGTTCTGACGAGGGGCAGAAAGGACGACTTCAGTTTGGATGAGCTCGGGCCGGCTGAAAATTGTTTCTTTTGCCTAAGGAAAATATACATACCCTGTTAATTTTGCGTTCGATCCTCGCAATGCTGCATTACCCTGGAGGTTTTTCGGTTCTTTGTAGCCACCAGCATCATAACCCAATTGCACATGTGCGAACGCAACCCTTCTCTATAAATATGCTCTCACGCGACAGGTTGGCTATTTATTTTCCTCTATATACGTCAGGCGGTGACTCAGGAGGGGAGGTAGGGTGAGTTTGATTATGTATGTTTTCCTTAGGCAAAAGAAACAATTTTCCAAATTTTCCAAATTTTTCATAACCTGTTAATTTTGCATTAACAGATGCAGACCTCGCTAAACTAGAGTGGCGGGCACTACCCTGGCTTTCCCCCAAAAAGTTTCATGCACTTTGTTTCTAAATAAAATTGTGAGCAGGAATTTGGATCTCTTTTGTAATATTTGGTGACCCTGAAAAGGACCGTTGTTTAGAGATGAGGGTCTTGCTTCTGTCTTGATGGTGGACTTGCTTCAACTATTGAGTGCTTAAGAGGGGTTGACGACACTTCTGGATGCAACGATGGGACCTAGACGTTGTAGTCCATCGACTTGCTTCGTCATCTCTCTGGGTAGTGTGAAGTGAACATGGAAGTACTTCGTCATAAAACTGCTATGAAGATGTTTTGAACGGGAATGAGTTGTGATGAGCCCATGATGTGAAGATTGCCCTTAGCTCTTGTGCTGTCACTCTTATGCCGCTGTCAGCACAGTTTATGTTTTGGTCTCCAAAGGCACTGACTATGGTTTTCCAAATTCATTGTGCAATGGTTGCTGCCGAAGTTTCACCGAAATTTTTCTCAACTGGTAGAAATGATTGGTTTCTCCCTTCATGAAGTTCTAGCCAAGCAGAAACGCAGTGCACGGACTGGACATAACTGATGTTCTGGTTCGTTACCGATTATCTTCGTTAAATCATGGATGATGACTGGTTTCGAATGTTTGCAGGGTTTTTTAGTTTTGGCTCTAAAATCAACTCTTGGTATTAAGGTAACCGAGAAGTTGTCGGGTGCCAAGACACAGTAGGCTTGGTCGGCCAACAGGGCTTTGATCTCACTGCATTGGAGGCTTGCCACAATGGCTATCAAGAAGACTGTTTTACGGGTTAGTAAGTGAAGTGAACAGTTTTGCATTGGTTCATAAGGATCATTCATTAGTGATTGTGGAACAAATGATAGGTCCCAGTCTGGAAAGATGCATCTGGTTGCAGGGCATTCCATTTCGAAGTACTTAATAAAAGAGGTAAACCTGCAGTCAACGAGCAGGTCAGTGTTGCCTGCAGCTTTGAATGCGGAGTTTATAGCTGAGCGGTAAACAAGTATTGTTGAGCCTTTTAATCTTTCCTTGAAGAGATCATAGGGAAACTTCAGGAGGTCACCTAGAGGGGGAATGACTAGAATAACTTTCCCTCGGTCACACCATTGAAACCATTTTGACCAGTGGCTTGTTGGGTTTCTGACGGCTTTGATGGCGATGCAAACTGTTTGTTCTTCACAATGTCTTTTTAATGAGTTTGACGATAGTAGCCACTCGTGAAGTTGTAGTACACTAGTGTTTGGGTGGAACAAGGTTCCCTTCTGTTGTGATAACAAATCCTGTGTTTGATGAAGACTTCTTGGGGTGTCGACTATGAGATTTAGAAGTTGAGGGAACCACGCTGCAGATGGCCAGTTTGGAGCTATTAGCAAAAATAGACTTGGGGACTGATTTATCTTTTCCAGAGCTTGTGGAAGCACTTTGAACGGAGGAAACAGGTAGGCATAGAGGTTCCTCCAAGGACATGTCAGTGCGTCTGCTGCTATAGCTCGTTCATCTGGGACTAGACTGACAAAGTGGGGAAAGTCTGGCATTGTGCCTCATGGCGAATAGGTCTATCATAGGGGTGCCCCAACTGTTGAAGAGATATTCGCAGATGGATTTCTTGAGAGTCCTTTCTCCTGTTGGTAGCTTTCGGCAAGAAATAGAATCAGCAATTACATTCCTGTTGTTGCCTGGGATGTGGAGTGGCAGGATGGTTGTGTTGAGCTTTATGCAAAGGTTGAAAATTGACAAGGATACTTCATGAAGCTTGCGAGACCTCGTTCCCCCCTCTTTCCGGATGTAAGCCACTGCTGTTGTGTTGTCTGCTTGGACTATGACGACTTTCCCTTTAATTATTTTGATGTTGGAAGTGAAGAAGGGCAATGAGTACTGCTTTCAATTCCAGGACATTGATGTGGTCTTGGTCCAGTTGATACCAGAGGCCTGAAGCTTCTTGGTGTTCTAGATGAGCTCCCCAGCCCTCCAGAGAGGCGTCGGTTAAGAGAAGGAGGTCCGGTTCTGGTTCGTGGAGTGGAACTGATTGTGACAGGGTTTGAATGTCCGACCACCAAAGAAGAGTTTCCATGGAAAGTCTGGTTCAGATTGTGTTGATTTCCCATTTATCGAAGCGTTAGTGGTAAAACGGTTTCGTTATCCATTTTCCATAAGGAACAAGATTTGCCATGAAGTCCATCTTGCCGATTAATGAATTTAAGTCCCTGATAGAATGGGAGGTTTGCTGTCAAAGCTGCGGGCGTGTTGAGAAAAGTCTTCTATCCTATCTGGTGAAGGCATCATTATCACAAATTTTAGGTTGAACCTAACTTAGAGAAAGATGAAGCTCTGGGCTGGAGTGAGGCAGCATTTTGGCAAATTTACTCCGAATCCTAGGTTGCTGTGAAGATTGATGGATTGGTCTCGATTGGAGAATAATTGATGTGGATTCTGGTTGTTTAACAGCCAATCATCCAGGTATGCACTTGCTTCTATTTGTTGTTGGTGTAATTTTACCAGAATTGGTTTTAGAACTAATGTGAATATTCTGGGTGCTGCATTTAGGCCAAATAAAATCTTGTTGTCGTACATGAAGTGGAAGAGATGGTGTACCGCCATATGCAGGGGGACATGGAGGTAGACATCTTGTAGATCTATGGAGATTGTCCAATTATTTTTCTTTAGAGATAAGCGAATGGAGTCTCATGTTTCCATCTTGAAGTGGTCGTTGGCCATGTATTGATTCAGTGCTTTAAGATTGAAAATCAACTGATATCCTCCTGGTTTCTTTGGTCGAAGGAAGATGGAGCTTTAAAACCATGTGCCCAGATGAAGGCATTCTCGAATTGCCTCTTTCGTCAAGAGGTCCTGTATTTCTTGAGATAGTTTTGAGCAGCGACGAGGAGCAAACTCCGAAGAAGGGGTTAAAGCCAATGGTGGATTGGATTGAAAGGTTGGGCGAAAGCCATCTTAGATTATTGAAATAATTTGTTGGTTGGACGTTAGGTTCTCCCTGGCCAGTACAAAAAGCCATAGATGAGCGCCTACAGGAAACATGGATGGATGTATGGCGTCATTGGACCTTTTGTGACGAACTTTTCCCTACCGGGGAAGAGTAGCAGCTTCGCCGGTTAGGAGTGGTGCTAGATTGGCCTTTCTTCTTGTTGAATGGATGAGAGTGTGAAGGCTGGTTTTGATGAAAGGGCTGGTTTTGACGAAATGACTGGTTGTTGCTTTCACTACGACGATTGTCGTTGTTTGGCAGTTGATGGGGTGTTGGCCAGTTGTCTCCATTCCCATGGGATGAAAAGGCTTGTTCTGCTTGAAAGCGGGTTTTGATGGTTTTCTGGGCTTTGGTTTACGTGAGATGTCGAGATGTGGAGTCAAGCTCGGATTAACCATGAAAGAGGGTGTCCATCTCACGTATCGGAAGGTCCCGTAGCTGATACCTGGTGGAATCGTTCAAATGTGAAGCCGTCCTGAGAGCGATGTCACAAACCAGCAGAACATTGTTGAAAAGTGCACGAACTAACCAATTCAAAGAGTGGTATGAGGCGAAGGAAGATTTCTGAAACAACTGGGAAATTAGCATGGATAATTGTTTGACTTTTTCGGGAGATGGTTTGACGAAAGCTTCTCTCATAAAGCGTTTATGGATGCGTTCAGCACATAGACTTAAGAGGCGGCACGTAGGCAGTATCAGAGGCATTTGTCGTTCTCAAATAAGATTTACATTGGAATTTCGAATTCCTTAGGCAACTAAGGGGCTGTCCTGAAGTCAAGCTTGATGTCAGCAGTGAAAAACTCATTTTGAGAATAAGTGTCGAAATTCTTTGTGTTTGCTGCACCGTCACCGTGGGCTTTGAAGAAGCCTGACTCTCGGCCAGGTTTGGGAGGTGGTGGACCTTTGTCGAGCTCTAGTGGGTCTCCTTTCCACAGGATGGCACCACCATTGCTTAGAAGGCAGGGTAAGAGCATGGAGGATTGGCCGAGCAGGGAGCGGGGTTTGGAATTGCGATCCCACGAACAAAAACCAAAACCCGTCGATAAGCTGCAGTTAATACTGGAGTCTCGGAGGAAAGGAAGCTCTGCAAGTAGAAATGATGGATCGTCTGCGGCGGGATCGTCGGCAACATGAATGTGGCGGCTCGATTGCTTCGCGGTGTCCGGAACGTGCAGTGGGACGAAAGAGGCTTCTTACTGCAGGCATAGGTATAGAGCCGAGGCAGAGTCAGTACAGTTTTCTTCGTCATGGGGAGAAGTGCGAGAATATGATGATAGCTCAGCGGCAGGATCGGCGGGACGATGATAGTTGTCGGTCTCTAAATTCGATGAGAGCCAATGCCTTTTGGTGCCTTAACGGGAAGAGGATGCGGAGTGTTTGTGCTGTTGTCGCTAGATGCCGCTTCCACCCATTCGTCCATAAATGCAGCTTTTGTGCATTTATAGTAGTTGCAGATGGAGGAGGGTTGGGCGTTGGTACACGAAGACCGAAGCTGTGCTAAGCACATTCAATGAGACGTGCACCTCACTCCGAGTGATGGATTGGTCGGACGGACGGGACGAAATTGACGATAAATCCATCGAGACTCGGGTGAGTGATGCTCAAGGAGGCCAACAGATGCGGCAATTTTAAATTGCCATGTCAGCAAGCAGTTATTGGCTCCGGTTGTCCAGAGTTAATCCTCAAGGGCAGCAAGTTCCGGCGGTGAAAACATCTGTTGACTGGCTTGAAGCGGTGAAGTGGTGGCAGTCTCGCCAGAGCCGTCGGTAGGGAACTTCTCAGAAGAAAATGGTGGTGCGTTACCAAGCATTGCATCGAGAGGTGAAAGGACGGGTTCTTGATCAAGCGGCACATTAGCGGCATTAGAGTGATCGGTGGTAACGAGAAACGGCAAGGAGGACGAATGATCATCCATTGGGCTTTCTTCGGGATGGTTGAAAACAGACGAAAACCTGAAGATCTTCCAGAAAACAGGCAAAAGCAGGGAACAGAGTGAGGTGAAGACACTCGCTGGAATAAAACGAATGGTCAACCGGTCACGCGAAAGTGCTTTTGTGGCGAAGGGTTGTGCTCGTACATGCTCAATCAGTTTACGATGCTGGTGGCTACAGAGAACCGAAAACCTCCTGGGAAACGCAGCATTGCGTGGATCGAATGCAAAATTAACAGGTTATGTATGGTTTCGTGCTTCGGCAATAAGAAACATCGAGTTGGTGATGGAAATCACAATGTGACCCATCGAACAGCAGAACGCATGTTGAGTAGAAGAGCCCTAGGTCCACAGAGTGAAGGGTAGACGACAACGAATGATTGGGTGAATGAGTGGGGAGGGGAACGTTCTCTGAACACGCCAGGCTAAATGAACTGAAAACGGCAGGGCCATGAAGTTGAATGGGTTTGCAATGTCTGAGGAGCTGGGGCCGGGGCCGGGTATTGGATCAGAGGCGAAGGAAAGGATGTCTGATGAATGACGGCACTGAGGTCGAAAAGGAAGTATGAAATACGGAGAAGCCTTGAGAGGTGGCGAAGATTGCAGCAGCGTGAAAACTAGCAGCAAGGGCATGAAGGAGGAAATTCTAGTACATTACTAGATGGTGGATTGCTAGGTAGAGGCCGTGTTAGAAGCGCAGTGGTCGAATGAAGCTTGTTCTTTTTTTTGTTTTGAGCAGTGAAGGACTGCAGGGGAGAACACTCAGGGGAGGAGTACTCAAGTAAGAATCCGATCCAAGATGAAACATTTTGGGTATACACAATGCAGGAGCCATTGTACACGAAGTAATGATTGAAAGGAACATGGATCTGGCTCCTCAGTGCAGGCAGAAGAACAGGAGAATATGAAGGAACGAAGGACAGTGTTGGTGCATTCTGAAACCTTGGGAAACTCCCTTGACTTGTGCACGATACGGAGCATAGTGAAGCTAACGAGTGTCCGGGATTGATATATTAGTCATGGAAAGACGGTGATGCATAGTGCAATGTTATCGAATCGTCAGACAGAATATGCAGTGAGGGTTTGGAACGAAGGGGCGGCAGACGCCGAAGCCCAAGTCGACAACAAGTGATTTGACAACAAGTGATCTGTAACTGTAGTTGCTGCACAAGTTGGCAAAGGCTCCAACGAAGCGGAAGTAATTGCAGGTTTCAATGTAATCCCGAATGGCATGGTAGACTCGTAGAAGATGTAGTCAGTGGTGAGGATGGGGCTGCCAGTTCCACAGCATGACAAAGGTCGTGGGGTTGATCTGGTATGTTACGAACATGTTGGGCTGGAGGAGGCGAACGACCAAACTGAACCCTGCGAGGTGGTGGACGGTGCTGAAGATGCCAAGTGGGCATGCTAGCAATAGCGATGGACCTTGTAAATGGCCAAGATTAACTTTTTTTCGTGGGCTTGGTATTGAAGGCTAGCTGCTTCAGATGCAACGCCGATGTTCGCTGCATGAAGGGCAGCTGATTCTGTTGAGAGGGTGCAGGCTGTAGACAAAATGGACTCAAAGTCCAGATTGAGAAGTAGCAAGGTCGACGTGTGATAATTGCAGGCCACGAAGGATGGCTGTTTGCAGGGTCGTTGCGGAGTCGGGCAACGAACTGGACTGGAAAATGTATGCATAGAAAGCCATTGGCGTTTTGACAGGATACGAAGGAAAGGCGAACGTAACACGGGCTGAAACGACAGAAGATCGTTGAGGTGGGGTGACTTGTGGCATGCCTACACCTGTAGGAATACAAGCATCTTGAATAGGACATGTTGCCAAGGGACCGCATGAGCAATATTACGT
Organism: Lithobius niger; assembly: GCA_023313725.1. Lineage (NCBI taxonomy): Eukaryota > Metazoa > Arthropoda > Chilopoda > Lithobiomorpha > Lithobiidae > Lithobius > Lithobius niger. The sequence continues at coordinate 68,384 of JAHWFP010084296.1, forward strand.
GGATCGGCAGTGGAAGGGACTGAATCCATTGCTAAAGGAAGAAGGTGGTTCTTAGTTAGAAAGCCATTGGCCTGTGTGAACTTCTGATGAGATGTTGATGGAAGTTCCAACGGTACTTCAGGTGCTGGTTCTGATGTCATTCATCGGATGTAACGCGTGCCATCTTTGTAGCATCCAGCCATGATCTTCTGCTTCCGGAACTTCCCATGGATATTCCAGACATCTTTCCCAAATATACTGTTTGAGAATCTGCACGTAGAGAAAGGCAGTCGCCACATGGAGAAAGGTAAGCTCAGAGCACTAAAAAGAACGAGCGAGCGTTAACCGTTTCAGGTCATCTGCCCGACAAAGCGTGGTCAGCTGCAAGCGGGTTAAAAAAAAAGGGTTTTACGAGCGTTAACCACTCCTGGTCATCTGCCCGAAGCCCTAAGGCCCAATGTCTGCAACAGCCAGATTCCCAGGCGGTCCCCCAGGCGGCTGCAAGCGGGTTATGCATCTTTTTAACAATTCTTTTTCGCTGGCTAACATCATGTTTCTTTGTTTCATTGTTGAAAGGTCTTATTGTTGTCGGCCACTTTGCAACGTAGCAATGATTAGCCTGCTGCATAGCAGGTTTAAAGTGATTGTTACTTATTGTATTGTATTGTTGGTACTTCGGGATCAGGGCTCATAAGGTGTACATGTTATTATAATCTTACCTTTTGTAACAACGGTTCATCGCAGTTTGTTTAGTGCTTTTAAAAACTATAAAATTTTATCAATGTCTAATTCTGGGTGATATTAAAAAAAATGCGAAATCGTAGCTTTGCTTCCATCGTAGCTATTTTTCAAATTTGACATCCACAATCTTGGATTGGTAGCAGATTTTGTTATCAACAAAAATTTTGAGAAGGCAATAATAGTCTTTAGTCATTCTTACTAAAGAAAACTTAGTATAGTAAAACTGTACCACAATTTTAGCTGACTAAAACTAGGCTGGCAGGCAGAGCAGCTTGCCCGAGCAGTACCCGACGCACGTACTTTTACAACTTCAAACATTTGTACTTACAGAATTTTTAATCCGATAAACGATTTCTTAGCACCAAATTAAAGACAGTTTAATTCTCCACAACTTTTATTTTCAAACATTTCGTGTAAAGTCATTACGTTTAAAGCTATTTCGACGTAACTGCATTGTCGAGACTAGACAATTTGATTCAATCACGTTTTACTCGCCAAACGTTACAACTACGAAAAAAGTCATGGGAAGAGAAATTATAGGCCAAGAAATAAGCTTTAACTGAAAAAAAAAACAAGTTAAAAAGTCTTATTAGAACCACAGATATTGCCAATTTGATGATTGCTTATGGCAGCCATCTTGGAATGGCCGCCATTTTTAAAAGCTACCACTTTGAGATGGCAATCATTGAGGAAAATTACTACCCCCAAATTATTCCAAATTCTTGACTGGCCCATGGACTAGAAGTGAGAAGTAGTAGTCACCACATCTGTATCCAAGAAATCTTAGCCGGGATAGTATACATGAACCCTGGAACCACAAGAGGAAGAAACTATGTTAGGCTCTGCCGTGGATGTTGGAAGTTCAGCTCGAATACTATTTACTGCTATTAAGCTTTAAATTAGTTGTAACGGACCTTACCTCTAGACAAGATCAAATTGAAGTCTCACGGTAGAAGATAAATTACATCTGCATCTTCACCTTATTAATTAATGCCATTACAAAGCGAGAGTGAAAGGCGGTTGCACTACATCTTCTAAACCGTTTTAGAGGTCCTGAACACAAATTGGTTAGGAATACACAGAATAACAATTATAACATAGGCTATTTATCAAAAAAGGTCCTATTCAACTTTTTCTGAAAATACAACATAATGGTGCAAAATCGTGACCAAAAGGCGTTTTACGTAGTTATACCCAAATGAATGAAGCGATTCGAATGAAATAAAATTATGGTAGCAGTATTTCTTGAAATAATGCTGAACGACGTGTGTAGCTTACTATGTAGCATACTTGATTTTAAACCTGTTGCTACGAATTCAAACTGACATACCAAAATGGTGCCCCCCAAAAAAGGGTTTTTGGCTTTTATCTACTAAAGAAATCATCCGACTGAAGATAAACTGGTTAGGAATATTTAGGAATAACGCACTCATAAAAAAAAGTTCCATTAGAATTCAATGAAAATTACAGACGGTGCCCAAACGCTGTTTAAAATCCGGTTTACGGTAGTTATAGCCAAACGCATGAAGCGTTTCGAACGAAATTTGGTATATTATATTCTTTGAAATAACTATTGATTTTATAACTATTGCTACAAATTCAAAATGGCGTACCATAATGACGTCTAGAAACCATGCTGACCTAAATTCGCTATGGACCCAGTAAGCTAAACAAAAGAGGTTCCGTTTTTACCACAGATTAGAGAAAGTTCTCTAATCTGTGGTTTTTATTCGACGTTTTGTCACTTGGTTTGCCTTTCTGTTTGTTCCATAATATTGTTTTGGGCGACCATAATAGTCCTTTGCTAGTGATTTGACAATGGAAGAGCCGTGTCTTATATCCCAGGTAGCAGAGCGTGAGTTACGTGACACGGGTAACATTGTTAAGAGCCGAAGGACGCTACGAAGATGCAATCAATTTCGCCCATAAAGGTCGTGAAAAAGGACCCAGCTGGTTATTAAACCAATATTTGCCGAGTTGGGTGATTGGTGTGTAAAGACGCAAGAAAGTGAGTCAAAGGAGTGGTCCGTTACTATCTCTTTTATTTCAACATCTTTAACAAAGGATCGGACAGTTCAGTGCACGTCGTTACTTATTGGAATGGATACGTGTGATTGCGGTAGCACTCTCTCTCTGTCTTATGACCGGTTAACAATATGATATCAAAACCAAAATTTGGTAAAACGGACCGCCAAGTTCCGAATGGTTCGGCCCCTCAAAGGAGTGATATCAACACACCAAAACATTTGCCAAATTAATCGCACCGACTAATAGTTCGAAGGTTAAATGAAAACAAGAACATTGCTACCGAAAATAGCAATGTTCAAGTTTTCATTTAACGTCTAAAGTATTATTCGGTGTGATTAACTTGGCTAATGGTTTGGTTTGTTGATATCACTCCTTTGATGGGCCAAACCATTCGTAACTTGGCGATCCCCTTTGCCAGTTTTGGTTTTTGATATGATATCACTTCTTTTTGAAAAATTTTGTATTAAACTCAACTAATCTGCAGATGTGTATTAAAGTACCACGTCAACAGTAGCTTGAGTGGTAATTTTTCTAATATTTTAAGTTCATATCACTTCTTTGAGAGGCCGAACCATTTTCAAGTTAGTCGCCACTTTATTAGTTTTTGGTTTTGTTTTAATTTTATTTATTTAGTTCATATCATTCCTTTGTGAGTCCGAAGTATTCTCAACTTGGTGGCATCTTTACCAGGCTTTAAACTCGTTTTTGGCTTTATTTTTATATTTTATTTATTTTCGTGAATCGAATGTAGACCCAATTTCTTTGCCAACGTTGTTTAGATTTGGAAGAACACACTAGCGTGTGTTTAGATACGCACGTCAGTATGCACGTTGTCATTGTCTGAACTTTGGCCGTCCAATCAGAGACAATGTCGGCAATACTAACAATGGTTATAACAATACTTTCCTACTTATGCGCCATCCCACGCCGTTCCCGTTACACCCCCAGGCTGTAAACCAGAAAAGATATGCAGTTCGTATCGTACTAAAGCCCTACGTCAAATTTCATAACTGGAAGCCTTCCCGCTATCTCGGTATCGGTGAATAATAACATTGGGACGAGCGGATTACAAGAAGAAGAAAAACTATAAACTACTGACACATTTGCAGTGTTATTGAGGGTCAAATTTTGCATTGAAAACCTGTTAGCTGCCATTCATACACAAGTTACTTTTTGTCAGGTGGGTCATTGCTCTCTTTTTTCCACAATTTAAGCTTTAGTGCCGCATTAATATTTTTCCCCGAGTACCTGAAATGTGCCAAACTATGCTTCAGCATATTAGACACTGTCGCTATGGCGTCGCGCAGCAATGGTTTACAACCTCGACAATTGAACTGATGTGATGTTTGTTGCCTAACTTGGCGCGACACACTAGTATGTGTCTAGACAAAAAGACGATGAATAAAGTAAAAGAAGAAACACAAAACAAGTACAGCAGTGCTCTTTGCTCGATAGATACATTAAGCCACGGTACGGCTAAAGACTGTTTAAAGGAAAAACTAAATTTAAAAAAGACCAAGTTAAGTAAAAAAGACTAAATTTAAAGGAAAAACATGTTAAAAACATTTGAGTGCCTATATCGTAAGTGAGGAAACACGATTATTAGTTATCCGGAAACGGATAATGGATGACGGAGTTACTAGCGAAACGATAGAGGAGTCACACATCGTCCCACAATTATGGCCAAACGAGTAAATGGTTTCAAATGAAATTTGGTAGAAATATTCTTTAAAATAGGTTGAACAACGCATGTACTTGATTTTATACCTGTTGCTAAAAATCCAAAATGGTTGGCCAAAATTGCGTCCTAAAAAGATTGTGGTTTATATATTGAACACAAATTGGTTAGAAATACACAGAATAACGTTTTCATCAAAAAAAGTCCCATTCAGACGTAAAAATTCAAGATGGCGGCCTAAAATGGTGTCCAAAACGGGTTTTGGCTTATATTTTCTAAATCGTTCATCCGAGTGACCACCAATTGGTTAGGAATATTCAAAGGAATATAGTCATGAGAAGAGGTCACGTTTAACTTTTGTAATTTTTCAATATGGCGACCCAAAACTGTGTTTACGATCCAGTGATTCGAATGAAATTTGGTAAGAATATTTTTTGAAATCCTTATATATTTAACGCGTGTATTTGATTTTATTACACCAGTTGATAAAAATTCAAAATGATAGCCCAAAAGGTATTAAAAAAACTGCTTTTGGCAGTTACAGCCAAAGGAATTATCTTTTCTTCTTGAGGGGTTAGGGCGAGCAAGATCTGTTTACGGTAAAACCGATTGTGGATAACGACCAACAATATCTCTACTTGGAAGGGGGGTTGCGAATGACGAGTGAGGTCTACCGTTCACATAATCACAGTTCACATACCTGCTGTTCACTGTCCCGTATAAACTAGACATTTTTCGCAATTTGTTCTGTCCGTATGTTTATCTGTCTGTCTGTTTGTTCCACAGTTCGGCCAAACAAATGAACTTATTCGAATTTAAATTTGTCTGAATATTCTTTGAAATAACTATGTATGTCCTTGGTTTTGCAATGAAAACATTTTTGAGGGGTGGGGAAGAGGAAAGAAATTCAAGCTGGAGCACTAGGCAGGAATATAGGAGAATGATTACGAAAGATATTCTGGATTAAATATTTCTTGAGGGGTGGACGCAAGCAAGGACTGTTATTCATAGAACTATACTAGTATGTTAATAATCATGTCGTCTTCGTCTCTCACCAGTCTGTACGGTTGAATTCTGTAAAACACTCGTCTTGTGATGACTCTAAAACAAGATTTGACCAACTGAGATAGAAGATAATGACTACCATTTGCCACATCTGAATGCAGTTTTCTTCTGAAAAGAAGCTGCAGTGATAACGTAATTTCATTTTTCGTATTCTTTAATTAATTTTTAAAATTCCCTAGCAAATGACTATTCTCGTCAGATTTTGGCCGCATATACACAAAAGAATAATTGGTAGCTCATATTTACCCCACGCAGTTTTAGTAAATAAGCTACAAAATCACTAGAATCTAAGTCTGGTTTTCAGATGAGTAAAACAGAGTATTTTTGTAGAAGATCGTAACCCTTCACCTTGTTTAGTATCTAAGTCTAAAATATTTTCTAAATTTTGAAAAAAAAATGTACAAAAAGGGACCACAGCTGGATACAAATACAATTTTGATTGCGAAAAAGTGGGTACTACTTTTCGAATTAAAAAAAAAAAAGAGTCAATCAACTTTCATTTGGTATAGCCCTGATGCACTATAGTAAGCAGCGTATTGTGTTCTTTGCTACACAGAAAGAAAGTTGCATTTTATTTAGTTCTATTAACAAATTTCGAAATACTAAAAAGCTTGTCCGTGTTCCTTACAGGTTTTGACTTTTAGTAAGGATCTAAAAGTCAAAACCTGTAAGGAACACGGACAAGCTTTGACTGTAAGGGTCTAGGTGTCAAATTTGGCCAATAAGAAACTGCTAAGCATTAGACCCTTACTACCCGGTGATCATGTTAATGACTTAGTACGGAAAATTGGAAATTAGCCAACAGCGAAAATCATACACTAGAAATAACGTAGTTCAGTATGCCACCTTTGCACTTACGTTAAATCGGAGTGGCATGACCCGGATTCGAACCGGCCACCCAGTTCGCCCCAGATCACTTACATAGCGCCTTAATCTCTCCGTTGCACTCCGACGAAACGTAAGTGCATAAAGGTGGCTTACTGAACTACGTTATTTATAGTATACGATTTTCGCTGTTGGCTAATTTCCATTTTCCTTAATATTATTTCCAGCGATTTATGTCTGTTTGTTAATGACTTAGTAACTCAGACAGAATAGGTGTACACGCTTACGCTTGAAGCAGGTTGTATTGCTTGGAATCGCTGCCATGTTATCAAACCGAAAAAAAATGTCAACCTAAAGCAAGGTCGGAAACCCACACCCCTACTATCATTGGATCATATCATGGGTCTTTATAGGACGATTTAAGACAGCTGTTCGTCAAAAACCAGTAGTAAGGGTCTAATGCTTAGCAGCGTCTTACTGGCCAAATTTGACACCTAGACCCATACAGTCAAAGCTTGTCTTTACTTTTAATTTTTAACGATACGTTTTTGTTTATTAATCCGTGTTACTTTGAGAATTGTAATAAATAGGTGTGGTGGTGGATGAGGGGTTGTGTATGTGTGACACCTTTATAATTAATTTGTTGTTTGTTTTGTTGCGCCGCCTTTAAGCTCGATAAATAGCTATGGCCTTACTAACCTGGCTATCGCTAATGTTAACAATAGAAACAAATCTTTTAATCTTAAGTCTATGTCTTGCATCAGGCGTTTGCTAAATGGCATTGATGCATAACAACAATGTTTAAAACAATGTAAAACAATCAATCTGGTAGTTTAGAGCTCCGTAACCCCTGAACCACTTGACCAATTAGAAAAGGCCTTATGGAAAGAGCACATCTACGGAGCAATACCTGTAAAATGAGCTAAGAACCAGCTTTACAGGACAAATAGTTAGAGAGGACAGACGAAAGGTACAGTCGACAAAATTGCTAACGTTTGCGTATGGAAAAGAATTCCTGCAACAACGAATTTAAACAATGCGAAGCTAACAATGAACTCTTCCAAGTGGGAGAACTGCATGAAATGACGTCACCCAGAAACAATGAACTATACAGCAAAAGGACCTACAATTCGAATTAATATAAAAGACCAATTTTTTTGCAAACCTGAAAAGGAAACGGAAAAAAAAAACGAAATTGTCGAATTAACGCCCTTTTCTTCAATTACTAAGGTTATCTCGAGACGGAGAGGGACAATTTTGCTAGAAAATACCTAGGATTATTTTACATAAGAGGAAACGTAATTGCAAAACGGCAAACACCATTCTGTAATACGGGGAGATTCTATACGTATTCATTATGGACTCAAATGGCCAGGATTCGAACTAACGACTCCCTAATAACTGCACAGATGCCTGTGTGGCTCAGACGACAGGGCATTTGTGCAGTGAAAGGATGGAATTTCGAACCCGGGATCCAAACCAAAGGCAGAATCTTAGCTATGTTTGGCGTTTGACTTTCAATTTTTTCGTTACTCCTGTATAATTTACATCGATTTGTGAATATTGATTCACGTGTGTGTGTGTGTTTGAATCTGTGTATGTGTATTAAAAAAAACAATCGAAAAAAATGTAAATAGGTTTTGCTCCATCTAATGCACACAAATCGTTGTGTAGAAAAGAAATAAGAAAACAAAACATAGACGGAATACTTTTAAATAAAAATCGTTAAGATTCTGCAACCCCTTCATGTGGACCTAAATTTCTTTGATATGGCGTAGCAGGGATTCGAACCATTGAAACTTTGGTTCACTACTTTGTCGTTTTCATGGAGATGGAGATTAGAGTTAATTAGGAAGAGCATCAGACTACTATTTCACAGGTTGTGTATTTCATACGGGACACGTGACCTCAATAAAATATGGCTTGAAACATTGTAGCTTCCTTATAGCTAATAGACTTCTTCGACGGAACTAAATTAAATAATAACGTCGATTTGAAACCCTAAAATAACACGCAATAAAAACAAATGGGTTTTAGCTTCTTTTAAAATAGTCTCGTCGCATTGTGGCATGAATGAATAAGCGTACCGTCGAATCAAATTCTCCATTAGGCCTATCTGTTACTTGCGAAATTAGAACTGCATTTTTAAAAATTAGGCCTAAAATCATGTTACCACGGCAACGTTAAGTTGCTACAAGTCGGTGTTGGCTTCACAACAGCGTCTCTCTCGTCACTTCCCTACTACCACTGATCGATATAGTTGCGCGTTATGTTGTAACACTGTAATTGTGTGCCCGAAGGTGCACCGTGTTGCAAAAATGAATATGCGTACTACACAATCCAAATCAACGTTAGCTGCTATAAGGGACCGCTCGGAATTTCTTAGCATGGGGGGGGGGTTTGGATAAAAAGAGGTGAGGCTACACATTTTTTTGCTGCCCTTCAAGGGGGGATCAAAATTTTTCACTGGCCCTAAAAGGTCCATAATAATTTTCATTATTTTTTTAGCAATTCACATTGTGTAATTGTCCTAAAAATGCTCTTCAGGATTCTTTAAAAAAGTTCTTCTGAATCAATAAAATTGCTACAGCTTTCGGGGCGCCCCGAACCCCGCTGTAAACATTAGTAATTTAATTTAAAAATACCTCATGATTATAAATCGTAGTATTTTCCCAGTCAGGCGTATGTATTCCTTTCTCAGATATCTGCAACGTGTGGTTGTAACACATGTGGTTTATTGTTTAAAATGTGACAACGGAGTTTTCCGGTTGGATTTTTCAGTTAAATTGTCCCTCTCTCCGTCGATCGAGGAGAATGACCAATTTTGGTTAATTCTCGTTAAACAAAAAACAAAACGGTGTTGTCGCGCTGGCTGCATTGCACAGCCAATTCTCTGATCGAACAAGATGGGATGCTAACACCAGGAGTCGACCACAGGATTATTTCTGAGTCTACCTTCACACCACTATTCCAGTGCACAGGAATGGATGGATATGTGGAAACAGAAACGGTTATCAACTATTAATGCTTCAATTTGTTTTGGAAGGGGTGGGTTACTAAAAAAAACCGGCCCTTCAAAGGGGGGACCAAAGAATTTTTAGGGCGAGTTTAGGCGGGGGGACTAAAAAATTTTGGAAGGGCTCCACCACAAATTTCCACCCCCCCCCCCCCCCCCACACTCCCAAATTCTGAGTGGTCCCTAAAAATAAAACTGCTGGGTAAAATTAGGCCTAAAAGCTGAAAATTACGCCTAAAATGTAATATGCCTAAAAGCTTAACATTTTTTAACCGGCAGTTGTGATGGTTATAGCTTTTAGATTTGTATAGTAGAGAAAGCTGTTGGTGCGTGATAGAGGTGTGCGCTTCAAGATTGGAAGTGTGGAGGAACTTAACAGAAGATCGGTGCGACTAGGCAGACGCTGTAGTCTCTTGTTTTCTCGAGGTTTTGTTGTTTGTCTTGTTATTATCAAGTGTGGTTCCAGTGAACACAATATTGTTTGGTAAACTATACAAAGTGGCCCATAAAAACTAGCAACCTGAGTTTTTTCAGTTCCAACTTTCATCAAGTTATTTAAAGAAAAAAACAGTAAAATTGGGATCAAATTTCCTGATCCTATCCTAGGATCCTAATCCAATCCTGAGTACGAAAAAAAAATATTCTTTTTGACATGGTTTTAAGTAAAACTGAAAGAAAATCTAAAATTTCCTTAAGTGGAGATCTTATGCCCTACATAAACCGTCTACAGTTTCAAAATGATTAGTTTGCAGTTGCAGGAAGTACAGGTACATCGAGATGTCTTTTGACCAGCACGAACCCACAACTCAGATAAAGAAAACACGATTCAATTTTCGATTCAAATTGTGGACTTGTTCGCAACATCAACAAAAAACAGAAACAAGTAAAAGTTGAAGGGAGTAGGAATCTGTTACTGCTGCACAGCCACTGCCATGTTGGTGAATGAACCAACGTGGTGCTGGCTACATAGCAACAACAGGCTACTCCCCCGTTATTTTTTTACTTGTTTTTTTTTTATTGTGACCAAATTCCATAATTAGGATCGAAAATTAAATCATGTTTTCTTTATTTGAATTGTGGGTACGCGTCGGTGAAGAGACATCTCGATTTACCACTACTTCCTGCAACTGCAAAATAATTTTGAAACTGTAGACGGTTTATGTAGGGCATAAGATCTCCACTAAAGGAAATTTTAGATTTTCTTTCAGTTTTACTTAAAACCAGCTTCCTTAAGAAATTTGCGATTTTTTTCAGTTTTAAACCCATGTCAAAAGAGGACTTATATTTTTCGGATGAGACGCCTGGACATAAAACTGCTACTTTTAAGATGTTTTATTTTTAAATAATTAAAAAAAAACAGCATGACCCATTTAGCTGACTGTTGGATTTTTGATTTGGATCCACAAAATTGGGCCCATTTTGCTCTTTATTAAATTTGGACCTTTCAAAATTTCAGGGAGTGTATTCAGTATAGCGACATTAAAGTTCTCTTGAAGAATTAATATAAATTGTATGTTTTATTTGCTAATTCTGGGACCATTCACATCAATTGTGGACGCTCTGCTTTAACTCACAACCATTTTCACAACGCTAAATTTGTTATAATCACGTGTCGTCGAACGTATGGACTGTTAGCAAACCATATACTAACAGAAAACTACAAATCGTATTGTTTATGTCATTACCATACTACGTGCACTTTTGTCAGTGTTCTCCAGTGGCGCAGGGAAAGTGGAGAAAAGGGGCAGGGGCATGATACCTGAAATATTTCCGTAAACTGCGGAGTAAATTCGTCGAGAATGTGTGAGAAAGTATATTACTCTCCAAAAACTGGATATGGCATTGAAGTACGGTACTGCGCTTGGGGAGCTAACAGCAATCCCCCAGAGTATAGATGGACACACGACGGAACGAAGTCAATAGACAAAAACATACTGCCTGTGAATGTCTGATTTAAAGTATGTCAACTCCTCGGAAAAAAATATTTTGAGCAAGAGAGAACAATAGTTTAGAAAAAGGCCTAGCAAAAACTCGAAGCCACGTTATTAAAACTCACCACTAGAACTGTAAATTACGTTAGTTGTAAAATAAGTAGTTTCAAAATCTGTTGCAAACCAATACAGTTGCAAACCAATTTCCGTAGCCTTTTGGACTTTAAAGAGCTGCGGTAATGGTTTCCATCTGTGTGTTAATCCTGTCTTATAAAGTCATTTGCTCCATATTTTCTACACACCGACGTCATCATTACCGCTCCTTCTCAGTGCGATGAATGTTTCATTGTCGTCAGCACATTGTTTAAAAGACCTGTGTTGCCTCCGATTCTTGGCCTGCGTAAACGTTAGCAATTTTGCTTTCTGTACATCCCCAGAACAAGACCAAGAACAAGACCAACACTAAGAACAAGAAGTTGTCTATTTGACTCCTCTCTGTATCTCGGGTTTGGCTGGATTGAATTTCACAATTTTTGGACTGTAGACAGGCCTTGACTAGTCAAGGCTAGATTCCAAATTTGGTGTAAAATTGTTCAATTTTGACGGAGTTATAAGCTCTCAAAGTTGAAAGTTTAACACAGAGATCCTAGGTCGACCCTTACTAACACTTGCTATCGCCAGTGTTAATATAGATTAATAATTGACGCAGCAAGAATGCCGATGTCCGGCACGTCATGTGTGATGTCCCTTTAAGCGCTCCCCTTCTCGTGTCCTATTGGCCCCCTCATTGTAATATTTACAGGGTGTTCCCTTAAATTGAGTTTTGGTATGTTAGTTACGGTTCCGGGCTCCTCGCCCGTATTACTTACTGGGCCTTGTATTATACTTTCGACTAGCTGCCAATTGCTTGTGACTTGTTTACCTAGGTGTGATGGCTTTGATTTGTACGATTACACCTTGATATTTGTAACAGTGCCTTTTCCCATAGCTTTGTTTTCCATGCGCTGTCAACAATAATCTCCCTAACACGCGTCTCTAATACTTTTCATGTTCTATCTTGCCTTTCTTCGGTTTCTCGTGTTTCGCCCATGATGGTTGCCGTGTGATAACTTTTGATTGTATAATTTTGCACCATGACTTCACGTCACGTCCGACCTCGGGTAAAATTGCTTCCTTCTGGATGGACTCGCCCTTGTAGGAGCTGTAAGTGTATCCGTCCGTAATCTTACAGCTTTTTTATGTTGGTTTCGTTACTTTTTTTTTTGCTTTAGTTCCCTTTTAAATTGCTTTCGTTCCACTTTGTATTACGCACAGTATAACACAGAACGAAAGCAAAATAAAAGAGAACGAAAGCAAAAAAAAAAAGGAACGAAACCAACACAAAAAAGGTGTAAGACCGCCGTCCTTAAGCAGACTGTCCTCATGCGTTCCATACTTTAGGGTAAACCTAAATGTGTCGAGTCGGGCAAGACGTAAACTACATGGTGACTTAATATAATGAACAATGTATGTAAAATTTCTCATCCATATGCCCCAATCAAGTACATTAAACTGTGAATGAATGACAATCACACATTCCTTCCTTTTCTAGTTATGTGCCAGGACTTAAGGTTAGGGATGGCGTTGTGCCCCAACAGAGTTTCCACGAACCTCGAAATCACTTCCGTCCCCTCTTTACGTGGTGACCGGTAAGGACACCATCCCTCCAGGTCCACACTGTAGTAGCATTGTGGTAACATTATGATAGATTGTGATAGCAATGTGAAAACAACGCTTGACTCTGTTTACCTTACCGTTTAACACCCTTTCTCAACTTCCCAACATCAACATCGCCACACCTGACCTACGCCGCCCGTATATCTCTCCTTCCAAGAACGTGTGTTACCGCTCCCCCCCCCCCCGCAACTGCATTATATTTCGTCTTTTGACATCATGAATTATCGTTGACAGAGCTTGGCATCATCATTTACCAATTGTACTTGTTACCGACTACCCAAAATGGCATATAACTAGTTTCAGCAACCCCCGCAACTAACTCGATTTCAATTCCTCCCGCCAAATTCGTATAAAAGTGTCCCATTATTGACTGAGCAAAATTATGACATTTGGCACATGCACGTTAATGTGTAGCGCGCAAAGAGGGATGGCTTACTTCCGTGTTAGAAAGGAATATATCAGACGAACACGACTCCGAGATTCTAGCAAACTGGGAAAGACATACTAATGCTTGCCTCTCTTTTTTGTTTAAAACCTTCTTTTACAATTTAAAGGCATCTGCAAGACAACTATGGGATCAAATATTGGCCTCCTACGGCACCAAAACTCAGACGATGATAACCAACATGTTCGTAGAGCTCACACGCCTTACCATCTACCCAAAAAAGTCATTAACGACCTACGTTACTCGCGTGAGGTTTCTTTATCGGAGCTGCGTCGCTGCCGGCCGAAATGTAGACGAGGCCAAAGTCTGCATTAACTTAGTTCAGGGCTTGCCTTTCTCACACCTACGGAACATTATTGAAATATTACGAAACAGCCCAGCTCTTCTAACGATAGATACCGTCCCAACTTCTAATTTACAAACGCACCAGCAATTCCTGAAGAAGAGCACAAACTTCAGTTCAACCAATCTCAGTGCCCTACACAACTTGGAGGTCCCTCCCTACACCATGAATTGCCTCAGGCATAATACCACACGACCATTTCCGCCCAATTAGTTTCCAGCGATGAATCAGACTCTTCAGTTCACCCAAGCCCCACGAGGACCTAATCCAACTTATGTAAACCCCCGAGCCCAGGACTGGCAAAACTATTCTTCTGCGCCTACCCTACCCACTACAGTTCCTACAGCACCATAAACTATTTCGCAGCAAAAATCTTATCCTCCCTATCCACCTAGAACTCTACTGCGCCGAAACCAACAATTACCTAAACAATCGGCCCAACAACAATTGCCTAGCAATCCAAATGTAGCGGGCTTGACGATGCCCAAAACTCAAGTTACTGACGAACAATTTTATGTGTTTGGCCTTACGCGTGAGAAATATGTAACTACTATTTATGATCCAACTGTTTGTGCTGTTGAAGGTAATTTTTTAAACTCCAATGTTAGCAATTTTACATCTTTGTACCCATTTCAAGGTAATGTAACTGTATGGCTGCATTTACAATATGAACGCTTGTGCGTGATTGTGACGCTTGAGGCGCGAAGCCTACGCCAGTTCGTCAGCAAAACAGTGCACGCGGACAGTATTCTTGTAACATCGTCACGCTAAAGCAAACGCTCTTTTATCTATAAATCAAACGCGTGAGCATGCGCGTGATCTTGCTAATTCTGACCGCTACTCCGATCCAACTATGTTGTTTCACAACTTCACACTTCTACAACGGCAAGATTCGATGCCTTATACGGGTCAAGGACACAGTAATTAAGATATTTAGCCGTTTATTTTGAGCATTCAATCTTTTAGCACACCACGTTTTCCTTTCTTGTGGCGCCTATTGAATCCATTGATGCCGCCATTTTCCTATCCCAGCATTCAACAACTAAGCGTGTGAGTGTCGCATGGCGCTCACCGATCTAGGTCCAGTAAATTCGCGTGACGCTTGAAAATATCAAAGCGCGCGTGTTGGCCCATCTGCTCTACAATTCTAAATGCTCGTGCTTAAGCATTGAGCATGCGAAAAACTCTAGTTTCACGCGCCGAGACTCACGCGTACGCGTCGAAATCAATACTATAAATGGGCCCTTACTGTGTTTGGCGTGGATAGTTTCGCTTCAGTAAATGTGATGCGTCATTGTGGCGAAAATACTGACCGTTCGAAATGCAAATCAGTACGTGTTAAACTTGCCGTTGATGGGAATTACGTTGAGGGTAAGCTTGTTGGGAATGTCATAATTACGGGCCTAGATAAAAACGGTCGCCTGTTAGGTGTACCAATATTACTTGATAACGTAGTAACCCCGAAGCTACCCCAAGCCACCCACAACCTAATTTTTACCTCCCAACTCGTTGAGGCAGGATTTAATTGTAATATGCGCCAACAGGGAATTTATTTCCGTGAGCATAAAATCCCTCACCGTCTTGCTTTGTTTGCTCGACATGAAAACCACATCATAATGCCTCAACAGTTGTTTTGCCGGAATTTAACCCTACATCACCATTTGTATCTTCTGATCTCCATTTTGACGATTTATCAAATGTACCTTGTTTAACCCGACCCCGGTCCTTCATGA
>JAHWFP010084298.1:5504-52949 GCA_023313725.1 Lithobius niger
AAAAACTTTTATGGGTCCAGTCTAAGTGGCTTGCCCTTCTGGGAACCCTGCCACTAATGCGGCAAAATTTTATTTATTTATTATTCATAACCGTGTGCATCTGCCACAGTTTCAGTATGGCGATGTGTTAGCGTGACATCATCGTCGTGAATCAACTAATTTTAATATGACTTCTCTGAATGGGCCTATACTGAAAATTCAACTTTCTGAACTAGTTTGTCCAACACACACACGTACATTTTTCAAAATCACTATCGGTAAACCAGGTCATTATTCAGTTTCCTTGCTGCGTCTTTCCCCACCGCTAAATCCTTTGTCTAACTTCACCTAGTGCTACTGATTCAACCGAAACATCTATATATAAACAATCAAGAAACACCAAGAAAAGTAAATAAATGTATGGAGGAACAGCTTGCAGCGACAGAATGGCCACCAGAACGGCGCCAGAAAGACAATGAAGACGGAATAAATATTCATAAATCGAAGCAATTATTTCTGCTCATTAGCGCGCGTTTATGTAACTATACTCGAAAGTAAATTTCTTCGCTCACTAGTTTTTACTTGTTTAATTGTAAATTCGCTGGTTGCTTCTCGCTTTTAACTTTAAAGCCCTAAGCAGACTGGTTGCTCACGGCTGTGCGGCGACGCAAGGTAGTGTACCAAAGACGTCAAAATGGGTCCTTAAACGCAATACTGACCGCAGCAAGTTTGATCTCGTAGGCACGTAGTAACGCATCGCTTCGCACGAAATTTGCTTCTGCGTGGAGAGGCTTTAGGCTTTCGAGTATATGCATAGTAATGCATGGCGACAATGCGGACAGAAATTCTCACCTCGGGACTTGCGACACGAAGTAAGATACAAGCGGCATGGTGGTGTGGATTTATCACAGCCAGAAAACAATTCGTTCAGCAGTACAGAATGGCGGATTGATTTCTGAGTGCCACCATTTGATGGTTTGTTTTCGATTCGACAAAATCGAAATGGATGCCCTAGGTTTTTTCCTTTCTCGCTGTGAGATGCCGATGTCTATTTTCGTTTGATCACCGGTAGAAACTGTTCTTTGTATAAGAATAAGCAAATTTTGGGAATAGCGAAAGGAGAATAATAATATATAAGTTTGTGGCAAACGCAACCGGAATGGTCATGCAGGACCTGGTGGTCACTAACAGCCATCCGAAGTTAAAACAAAAATTAAAAATTGTAAAGTTTAAAAGTTTAAAGCGAAGACGGTTGCCCGGCTGTAAAAGAAGGGTTGATGGTGAGGCATTGTTAAAATTATTGTTATGTTAAGTTTTTTATCCTTGTTATTTATAATACATTTAATTTTTATGTATTTCTTTTGTACCAACTGAAAACTCTTCGTAAATAAATAACGATAGGCTAGTGCATAGCGTTCGGCGAGCAAGAAGGTCTAGTTGCAAAAAAGTGCCTTATGTCTGAAACAGTGAGTTAATACGCAGTGAACCTCTGAAGCAATAACATCACTCAGCAATAATAATGCTCTACGCCGGCAACTTTCGCAAACTTCGTCAACAATGTTACGTTAATTCGAAAAACGCACGAATCTGTGTAGAACGCCGTATTGCTCGATGTACCTTTTTCTTCAAAATGATGACTTTCATTTTCCAGCAACATTCTGTGGAAACGAAAATATACTCTTATGTGGTGGGTGCACTAAGAAGGATGACGATGACGATGATCATTCGAAATTATCACCAAAAACAACGATGGTTAGTTTTTTTTACGATTTTTCAGAGATGTCATTTAGTCAAGTAGAAAGCACCACTCATAGATTACTTACCAGTTCCCTACGATTACCTCCTAGCTGTAACTTGTTCTGCAGCTACCACCACGTCCTGTGTAAGGAAAAGTTGACTCGTTGCATAATTGAACCGAATTTAATGGCTAGACCAAGGAAAAACTCTACACAATAAATTCACAGTTAGGACTTTACATGGAAATAAACAACAAACCAACTTCCCGGTTGCACAAACGTATAGTACAGTTCACCTCTGGGCTTATCGTCTCGAGATTGAGAGCACCAAGGAGCCTACGCCTGCTCTAGCTATGCACTAACCACTGACAAAACTTGTTTCGGACCAGAAACTGTCGTGCAATCGACACTGCTTCTCTGCACACTGACTGCTAGAACTTACTACAACACTGCAATACATAAAGGAACTTCGCCATATCCGCATTAGGTGAAACCACATCTGGACAAGACCGCATAAAGTGAGTATTCGATGTTCAAAATTCGGCACGAACAGTTTGCCCTTGAATGAACTGATTGATCAGCTTCCATATGTGAGTTAACAATGGTTAAACTCCCTAACCAATCAATTACAAAAGCAACTAACCGCTGCAAAGAGATGACATATTTGCCTTTCTCACTGATTGTAGGCGGCTCGAGCGTATTTTGGAGTCTCTGAACACGTGTGACCCCAACCTAGACTTCACAGTTGAAAAGAAGGACCCATCTGTGCGAACCTTTACTCTTGAACCAAATTGAAGTACGTTAATTTTAGTTTGGGAGAGTGCCACTTTTTAATCTGCCCCTGAAGGTAGTGAAAGGGTATATATTTTAACACATAATCTATAATCATAATACTCATATAATCATATAATCATAATACTCATATATAATCATATACTCTGTTTTAACGGCAAACTTGACGTTTTTGTTTGTAATAATTTGCTCAAGTGGAGAAATTATTACTGGGAAAATGGCCTGGTTTTCAGAATATTACAAAATCATCTAAACGGTGAAGTGGTAGATATCCAGGGTACGAAAGGGACTAACGTGTCTAGTTCGTAAAAGCCTTTCAACCAAAATTTGGTCCATGACTGCAGGGGTGTTGTGGACCCAACGATTTGGGTGTGGGTGAATAATGCAGAGCAGTGAGTTTAAATAAACACAGTTTACACATTTGTACTTTACTGTAGAAAATAGTGGGGGTGACGGAAGATTGCTCACACTTGAAACATAAAAAAAAATTGAAAAACAACAACAATATTGGGGTAGCGCACCAATGATGCCACGTAGTATAATCTTGAAATCATCCAATATTCCATCGTGGTACTGACATCACTCATCAGTACAGTTAGTCACCAAGTTTGGTAGGATGATTTTTTCTCAACCAGTTGGTCCGCAGTAAAATAAAATTACAAATAAAAACGTCAAGTGTGCCGTAAAAAAGGGGGTTATATGATTGAATTTTCACTTGTTAAAATGAACACGGATGAAAATTGATGATTTTTTATTGAAATAATAAAATGTACAATTGAGAAAATTCCATCTGGTTAGGTGCTGTTGTGCTCTACGTTTTAAAAATATGATTGGTAAAGCACAACAGCAACTAAACAGAAGGAATTTTCTCAATTGTACGTTTATTATTTCAATTTAACATCATCAATTTTTATCCGTGTTCATTTTAACAAGCGAAAATTTAATCATATAACCTCCTTTTTTACGGCACACTTGACGTTTTTGTTTGTAATCCGTGTACCTTTTTTACTGCTACGGCGTCGCGCTACAAAGCTTCATGCATGCAGTCAATTGTTGCTGGCCACTTTGAAACAATTCAACTCAGCTCTGAAAGCCTGCATCTGTGAAATAAATACGCCCTTCTATCGTTTCTAGCTGCCAATTTCGAGGCCTCGAAATTAACAACGTAGCTTAGTTTGGTTTAAATCTATATCGTTTAGCTGAAACACGGATTATTTCAATTCAATTTATTTATTGAGGGTTGTGGCCCTGAGCCATGCACCCTATACTACGACTAATTACAAATTATTCCCAATGCAAACACAATTTGACAAATCAATATACATCACATCACCTCAACAACACACTACCCCCTACGGATTCTTTCAAAAGGTTTCAAAGGGTTTCAAAGGGTTTAACGAGCGTTAACCACTCCTGGTCATCTGCCCGAAGCCCTAAGGCCCTATGTCTGCAACAGCCAGATTCCCAGGCGGTCACCCACCCAAGTATCAATCCAGCCCAATGCTGCTTACTTCGGGGATCTGACGGGAACCGGTGTTTCCAGCACTGCAAGGCCGCAGACATCTATTCTTTCAAAGGATTTTAGCGAGCGTTAACCG
This sequence comes from Lithobius niger, assembly GCA_023313725.1. Classification (NCBI taxonomy): domain Eukaryota; kingdom Metazoa; phylum Arthropoda; class Chilopoda; order Lithobiomorpha; family Lithobiidae; genus Lithobius; species Lithobius niger. Next base: position 9,610 of record JAHWFP010084298.1, read on the forward strand.
CACCCGGGTCATCTGCCCGACGAAGCCCTAAGGCCCTATGTCCATTCTTTCATTTCGTCCTTCAACAATCGACTTTTTAGCAAAGACATACCACGTGCACGAAGAATGGATATGGAGTTTGCAGAGTGTCATTGTTCCCTAATTACAATGGTTAAAACAATGTAAAACAATCAAAATGATCGTTCAGGGATCTGTAACTCCGGAATGGCTCGACCAATTGAAAAAGTGGTCTCTGTGAGGATGAAGCCCAGGGAAATTTCTGGCTTAGATCATGTTTCAGATTTTAAATAGGTGCAGTAGTTTTTTTCTGAAACCGTGTCACACAAGAACAAGAACAAGAACAACAACACCACCACCAACAAGAAGTGAACAGTTTTCAAATTTCCGTGTGGCTCCGTACGTTTACTCTTGCACGGAATTGCATAAAAGTTGGTATAAACTTGGGAAAAGTTGCTATGTACTATCTGGCCAAGTTTGGTCGAAATATATTGAATAGAAACGGAGAAATTAATAGTTTTAGTTTTGCTGGCGAGAGGACTTCAATCATACATATACATCACTGTGTATGATAATAAATAAATAAATTGTAACATGTTTAAGTGTTAAATGCTAGATGCTGCTGCTAGTATCAGACGAGGTAGAAGCTTCGAGATTATAATCCATTGTAGATGACCAAACCTATTTGTGTTCTTGCTGACGGAATCTTATCAGTAATATCAGGTACGGTTGAATATACACCTAAAGTATGTTCTTAGAAGGAACTTTTGTGTTTGTCGGGCGTTTTTATCGGACGTTTTTATCGGACGTTTTTATCGGACAGATTATCCAAGATTCCTGTGTTGGTGACGTCATTGATGCATTTCAGTACTGACAAGGAGTAAGCTCCTGATGTAGAGGATAAAGGTAAGGTCAATCCTCTCAGTACTACAGACGGCAGAGCACTTTTCGGTTGCAAGATTTTGCGAAAGACTTACAAACGGTTGAGGCAAGACGGAAATTGTGCCAAGTTCCGTACTGAATCTTTGAATTCCTAGTTGTCAATAGGTCAGATCTACGAATTTTTATTGTTAATAACAAACGAAAGGCTCAATAGATTAACCATTGCGAACTGCCAAGGATGACAAGTGAGTAGCTAAAACTGCAAAAAAAAAAAGTATACGTCATCCTTGGAAGTTCACACTGGTGGCTCCAGTGAGCGCTTCTTCTCTTATCAGATGGGCCCATTTCAGTTGAAAGTTTACAAGGTTGGCTCCAATGAGCTCTTGTTCTGTTACCGGATGGGTTCGTTTCAGTTAGCAGTTCACAGTGTTAACTCCAATGAGCTCTTCTTCTGTTGTTGAGAGCTCATTGGAGCTTACATTGGAGCTACTGGATGGGCTAATTTCAATTGGCACTTCACAATGTTGGCTAAATGAGCTCTTCGGTTATTAGATGGGCCTGTTTCAATTGACAATTCACAATGTTGGCTCCAAAGAACTATTCTTTAACTGGATCGGCCCGTTTCAATTGCATATGTCCTTAGTGGATTGTTCATGAACTGCTTAGGTGAAATATGCCATGCTGTGAATGTTGTTTGCGCATCTATGTTAATAACGGAACTACGGATGACATTTTTTTTGTAGGTAGAAAGCAAGATATAAGTCACTGCAGAACATCTCACGCTGACAACCAAATTCTGTGCTTTGCACTTTCTCCTTTAACTGTAGTATATGCTGAACTAGCACCCCACCAGTTAAGATATACACAGGCCTTATAGAACAATTGAAAGTATCGAAAAGTACTCAACAACGTATTGACAACTACACGAGGATCTGGCTTTATTACGGTGTGTTCATAGCTTCACAAATACACAACATTGTAGTTGGCACAGAAATCTGGAACACGTTAGTCCTATATAGCCATCGATTCTAAAATCAATTTCAGCTGCATTGGCATGGTGCTTAAAGTTCAATAAGAGCATCAGGCTCCTTCAAACGAATTACTTACGTATTGAACATGGTTACTATCGCGTGGAATCTTATTGTTATGTATTTAAGACAAACATGTCGGCCTTAGTTTATTTTAAGTTTTGGAGCTGCTTTCAATGGCTATTTTTCAAAAATAAGTTTCGGAAATAGAATCTCCCTTAACATTGGCTCTACAAGATCTCGCACCTCTTAGAAACATAATGAACACAAGCCATTAAGCATCAGAAAAAAAAAAACAGAATAGAACAGAATAGTATGTAAAAGGGGATAAAGGCCAGTGCGTTGTAGTTGACATGTTTGTGCAATGCTGTGTATTTGTGAAGTTATGAATACGCCATAATAAAGCCAGATCCCCATGTATATATTTTTACACAGGTAAAAATTTATGATTTTTTAATTTAAATAATCCAATGCACAATTGAGAAAATTACAGCTGTAAGTGCTGTTGTGCTTTACGAATTAAAAATATTCGTAAAGCACAACATCACATAAACAGATGCAATTTGATGAATACAGTAGTACATTTGATTATTCAATTAAAGCTCATAAATTTGTATACGTGTACATTTAACTAGTAAAGTGAAACTTCAACCTACCGGTAACCTATTAGCACGGCCGGCAGGCAGTGCTTATTAGAGTTCGTTTACGCACGAGAATTTTCAAAAACTGGACCGGAGGTGGAGGAGCGGCTAACAATATGAAAATGTTACATGTAACAATGTGCAATAAAGACGTGAGGCGCACAAGATCGGGTAAGAGATCACTTGAACAAGATGTAACGATGCTTGGGCACGTGAAGTAACATTGTCGTTGTATCTTGTTCATTCCTGAAATAAACTGTTAACTCGTGGTTGAGAACCAAAGTGAAACGGTCCTGATTTTCTCTTAAATCTTCAAGATTTAAACCGTAGGATGCAACACCTTAATTTTGAGGCCTTACTCAAAATTGAGCAGCCGACACAACTGAGTAACTTATTTAGTTCTTCAATGTGGCCTTCGGGAGGCCAGTTGATTTGTTTCTGCCATTGTTTATCACGATATTGCATCTGCCTGCAACAATGCAAAAGCAACTTCCCATCAAAATGACACATGCTAAATCAAGACACACGCTAATGCGTTGCCATAAAATAATAGACATCGGACGAAGCTTGGCCGGAACATGAACCTGATTATGCATTTCAAATGCTCAGTTTTTTCGCAAACAAAATTGGGTGGACAGTGTACATACTGTACAAATGATAGACCAGACCGTAGCAATTACAATAAAAAAGAAGAGAAAAAGCCAACAAATTAAATGAACAAAAAACGGCTTCACCGTTTAGAAAAAAGGATTAGAGCTCGTATCCCCATACTCACAGCTGTCAAGGAACACGAATAAAAACGGATTAGAACGCAACGAACTATAATTTGAAATCCAATTCTAGGGAACAAGGATTGTAACATGCCAGCCTCCACACAAAATACACGTATAGCCACTCACAAGAATCAGACTGAAAATGTAAAACGCAGACAAATTTCTAAAAAGCCTGTATAATACACAAATTAAGTGCATGAACACACATAAACATTAAACAATTCATATACAAACAGTGTTCACTTTCTGACATAACCATTGAGTAAAACGAATTCTTGTTACCAGGAATTGGAGTTCAAATTATGGTTCGTTGCGTTCGAGTGAACTCTAATCCGTTTTTATTCGTGTTCCTTGACAGCTGTGAGTATGGGGATACGAGCTCTAATCCTTTTTTTTCTAAACGGCGAAGCCGTTTTGTGTTCAGTTAATTTTTTACGTTTTTGATTTTGTATTCTGTGAATTTTTTTTCACGTTTTCTCAAAGCGCGGGGGTGTAATTGTTGACTCAGCAACATTGTTAGCGTTTCTTTATTCTTCAGTGTATGCCTTCCGGCTGGCATTTAATGATTGACATTGTTCCCTAATTACAATGTTTGAAACAATGTAACTATAAAACTGATTGTTCAGGGTTCCATAACGGTGGCAGAACAAGAACAACAGCCACAAGTTAACAGTTGTCAAATTTACATGTGGCTCTCTACTTTTACTCTTGAACAGAATTGTATAATTTTTGGTGTAAATATACCCTCCATACTTATCTGCTGTCTGGGAAATGGTCGAAAAATATGGGATAAGAACGGAGATATTAATTGTTTTAGTTTTGGTGGCGTGAGGATTTTAATCATTAACACTGACACGTCCTGGTGCTATCATGTTCGGCTATCGAGAAGTATGATACCGTTATGGTGTGTCAACGTTAATGCAATCATGTACATAAGCTGTTGTACCCTATACGTCTTCAAGCTGTGATTTTGTTAGCCAACAATTGTATCAAAATGGCATCACAGACAGAACCTAGGTAAATTGTCGTCTCTTTAATAACTCGACTTTACTCCTACTGTCTTTTCAAGAAATCCAATAAAAATTGTCATTCTCTCTAGCTATGCTAAAGTTATGAAATAGAGGCTCTGTTTCTTCTTTTATTTGTGTAATATGTAAGGTGCAATCCATCACATACTGGAACACAGTATGCTGGAACCAGATTAACAGTCGTCAATAAATATGTTTTTGTGCTCTTCTTGCTTCGACAATGAAATACATAACCTTTGATAATAACCTATGAACTGCTGCCCCAACCACCAAGGAGAAATCCTTTGTTTAAATACAACCAAATAAAACCGATTAATGTTATTTTTTGACGATATTATCTTTTTATTTGGTGCCGTTATCTAATCATTATTAGGCTCGACACAAGGCCAGGCTTTGTTTACTATAATCGCTATCTATGCAGTATAAACATTCATTCAGATGCAATATAAAATACCACTGTAGCAGCTTTAGTGCTTTATCAGCTTTGATTTCTTAGAACGTTAGTTTTGCTCGATTGTTTGTTGTTTTGTATTACAATATTACAGTCATCATAAAATCTCATTTCCTGAATATCACATAGCCTACTGTGTGAAACAGTCCAATTCAGTGGTAAAAGCGATATTCTTCAAATTCTGAGGTACTTTGATCGAAAAATAGATCACTCCAGTTACTGTTTTACATTTCTACTAACTGCATTTCGACATACATTACACAGACAAAATGTTGGATAAAAACGAAACTGGTGTTATTTATTTTTTGCCGATTTCTTCTCTTATCTTCCATTATCAGAGATGACCATCGATTTCCAAATCATCGTCTTCCATATTCAGATGTGAACTTTTATCATTCATCATTGTCTTCTATTTTCAGGTGTGATCTTCTTCCACCTTCGCTACCTTGTTTAATTTTCTGTAATCCTCCATCTTCCATTATGTTCTCTTTTCTTACACGATCTTCCATCTTCCCCCAATTTCAGATATGATCACCTTCCACCTTCTTTCATTTTTAGATATGATCTTCTTCCAACTTCTATAATTTTCTTTAAATTTCAGGTTTGTTCTTTCATATTCCACATCTCCCATTTTTAGGTGTGATCTTGTTCCATTATCTTCTTCCATTGTCACATAAATTATATATCGAAAGAACTTTGCCCAGCATCACCATTAGCCTCATAACTTCGCCATTTTCCCTCTTTTGACTTGAGTCGGACTTCAGCCAGGTAACATTGAACCCAAACTGGCAATGCATCTAGGACTCAGTTAATGAATTTTAACACCCAGTATCCACCGTTATGTGGTACCTAATTCCTGAACTTTGTTGTGGATCAATCCAAATTGTCCCAATTCTCACATTTATTTCATAGTCGATGCATATCTTATATGATTTTCTTCTCTTTTCAGATATGATTCCATTTTCCGATACGATCTTTTCCACCTTCCATCATCTTCGCCAATTTTCAGATATGCGACCGTCCTGCCTTCTGCCATCTTCAAATATGATCATCCATCCATATTATGAGGCGATAAACACGACGCCACAATAATTATAATCAGTTGTGCGTTTTCGCAGCTCATATCCATTGCGTCATTTGTTAATGACGGCTATTAATCTTTAAGTGACGTTGTATTGTTGTTAACTTTCGGCTGAGGGCCGAACACTCTTGCAGTAATGCGTTTATTGCTATTGTTGTTTTTTCCCCCGATATACGTCCTTGCTGTGAAAGGGCGAGTTGTTGTTAACTATGCGTTTTTTTTGGTAGAAAACACGGCCATGTTTGGTTTAGTGTGAAGCATGGAACGGACTTTATTCTTTACCTTTTAGTAATGGTAATATCATGCTTACAAGCAGTCAAATGTAATCTGCTAGCCGTTAGAGCTGCAAAACAACTTTTTTCTAAAATTTTTACACGAAGTTTTGTTTGCAACGTTACTAATGAAATGTCCGGCTCAATAAAACCCAGTTTGCCGTCAGCTCGACTTTTATCACTTCTGCCTCTACATCACGTAAGCCTCGATGACGCGGCCTGCCAATGTTTTGCTATGAGTGACGGCCGCTATGAGTGACGGCCGCTATGGCGGAAGGACGACGTCTTTCGAGCTCCAACAACAACTGCCGAATTTGTAACTACTCCTTACATTCTGCTGGACCAACTATACCATGCAACCTATGCTGCAATGTGGTCCATGTTTGCTGTGCCAACGTACCTGAATCAGCCGCTGAATTCATCAGCAACGAGGACATTCCCGGTTTGCGCTGGTTCTGTTTCACCTGTCGGTCAGTGACCGACAGTTTACTTGAACGCAACAGGTTAGTTACGCACGTTTTGCGGAGATATGACAATCTTGAATTAGTTGTTCGTAACTTGGCCATCGAAGTCCGCTCGAACTTTGCTCATATCGATAATTTCCTTGACAAAATTTCTACCCAGGACAGAGAACGGCGTCAAGATCATGGAGGCCGCCATTGCTATGACGTCAATTCCGTTCCCGACCACTGCGAGCCTCAACATCGGGATTTTCCGTCAACCTCATCGTTAAATAGTATTGATGATGGAGTTCCCAGTGGTGGATTTTATGACATTCCCACTAAAACTACGTATAAAAATATAAATATGCCGTCCGGAAACACTTTAGATTTGCCTACCTCTATTGTGAAGGGAGACCATGTGTTTACCGATAACAGCGCCACCACCAGTCACGGCGGTGCGAAGCCAAAACAACGAACACAGATGCAAGTCCAACTGAGACAGCAAGACTCACAGGGCCAAACTAAAACCCAGGAAGGCTCTCAGAAGGGTGGGGAAAGCCCAACTGCTGTTAAAGATAAAACACAGTGCAGTGCAGCAATAGTGAACAACAGTTCAAAGTTTATTACTCAAAGGAAAATTACAGAAAGTTAAAAAAAGCTAAGGAAAATGAAGAATTTGTGCTACCTGAAGCTAACATCACTGTTAGGGGAAAAAACCAAACCATTAGGCCGACATTTTCTGACGTCACAAAAGTCACAGTGCCCCAAACCTTTCGTCAACCACACGCAGCACGACCGATTCTTCCACCAACCAATCGTGTAGTTAGACCGTCTGTTAAACCGGTTAAGATTTTTGTAGGGGGACTGCATCCAGATACCACTACGAAAATTATTAGGCAGAAAATTCTGTCTAGTCTTGGCGTTTCAGTTGGGTGTTTCCAACTGAAAACTAAATATCCTTCATACTCCTCGTTTTGTGTTACGGTCGAAGAGGACATGAGTGACATTTTGCTGGCTTCTAACGTCTGGCCAGCTAAAGTAAAGGTCATGCACTTCACGGGTGGTTCACGTAGAGGAGCTGTTCCTAGGAATCCTTCAACTTCTAAAGCTACAAGTTCGACTGTTCAAAAAACTATTGACCATTATTTTGTTCCACAACAACCCAAGGATCAGGCAAGGTCTAATCACCCTATCCAAGTAAACATTACGTCACCAAAGTCTGTTTCGTGCCCAGCTGTCCACGCAGCCAATGTCATCACGCTACAAGACGACAGCGAAGAGACCAAGCAACGTATAGTCAATGCTGAGAAAGCCCAGCTCTCTTGGGCTGATGATGACGAATGTGATGCTCTTAACCTCAGCATGTCGGAATCCAACAGTTGTTCAAGTCACAACGTTCCTGCTGAGGAGGACAACAATCCCCAAGCTTAAATTTCAAGAATCACGCAAAAAATAACTCAAGCCACCACTCTCCCGATTTCCATTCCCTCAATTGTCTCTACTTTAACGCTATGGGTTTACCAAACAAAATTAATGAGCTGCGCGCTAATGTTGCTATTATGAATCCTGACATTATCGGCATCTCGGAGACGCACCTGGCTCCTGATATCCCCTCCTCGGCTTATTCTCTGTTAGGATACGACCTGCATCGTGCAGACCGTGTTCTTGGCACTCATGGAGGTGCTGCTTTTTATGTCAAGTCGGGTCTTGAAGCTTCTGTCACTAACATCCTTGTGGACGAAGAAGGCGAATGGGAATCCGTATGGTGTACCATCTCGCTCTCCAGTGCGTCTAAGATCGACTTTGGTTGCTACTATCGTGTCCCAAGTAGCTCTTTGCCAAGTCACTGGAACTCTTTCTATGCTTCCTTACTTAAAACTCCTGCTACCAAGGCTGGAAGCTCTGTCGTGATCATGGGTGATTTCAACTTCCCCACTGTCAACTGGAGCTCTTGTTCCACGACTCAATTGAATACTAGTGCTTCGGCAATTTTCCTTGACTTTCTCAAAGAAAACTGCCTGAATCAGGCTGTTACTAAGCCTACCCGCCATCGATTTGGACAGAATTCGAGTCTCCTTGATCTTATCATCAGTACCGATGACCTCACTGTGACACCCGTTGAACACCTTCCTCCTTTGGGAAAAAGCGATCACGATTTACTTTCTTTTACTATTGATGCTATTTTCTCTTTCAAAACGACCTATCGCACCAGGCGCAACTTCAGAATCGCTGATTACACATTAATTAATGAAATCATCTCTACTATTGACTGGGAAGGGGAACTGTCTGACCTCGACGTTGATTCTCAACTCGAAATTTGCAACAAATTCTTGCTGGACATCATCAGCACTTTTGTTCCTGTCACTAAGGTCACTTTTAATAACAGACCACCCTGGTTGGATAGCACTGTCAGAGCGCTTGTTAACAAAAAGAAAAAGTGTTATCGTGCCTTCACTTCTAACCCAACTCCTTCCAACTTAGCCTTGTACAAAGTAACTCGAAACAAAGCGGTTGCTGGCATTAAGGCTGCCAAAGCCAGTTTTGAAAAAAACTTGATCCTTCAGGCAAAGCACCAGCCTAAAATCCTCTTTTCTTACCTTAACCAAGGCAAAAAGTCTCAACCTGCTACGTGTCTTAAAAACTGTGATGGTTCTACCATTATTGAAGACATTGAGATTGCTAACAAATTCAATGATCATTTCACCACTGCTTGTAAAACCTCTACTGAGGCTTTTGATATCCCACCTTCTTCGGGAACTGTTGATTTCTCTTTGACTTCGGTTGAAGAGGCGCTACTTAACCTCAAGGAGGACATTTCCAGCGGCCCTGACGAGCTCCCTGCTTTTTTTCTGAAAAGTTGTGCTACTTCCCTGGCCTTGCCTTTTTTTTTATCTTCTCTACCTCTGTTCGTAGCTGCACTTTCCCCACTTGTTGGAAAGATGCTAATATCGTGCCCATCTTCAAAAGTGGATCTCAGTTAGAGGTTAAGAATTACAGACCTGTCAGCTTGTTGTCAGTGGCCTCTAAAGTTCTTGAACGCTTTATCTACAACAAGTTAATCGCTCAGTGTAATGAACTCGGCATTATCCATGAATCACAATATGGCTTCCTACCTGGACGATCGTGCCTCACCAACCTTCTCTACACCTATGATAACATCACCACGCTCATTGACAAGGGAATACCTTGCGACCTTATTTTCCTTGATTTCAGTAAAGCCTTTGATTCTGTTCACCACTACACTCTTATTAACAAAATACTTTCCTTTGGAATTTCTAAACCCACTGTTTCTTGGATTTTGTCTTACCTTTCTGAACGTAGACAGCGTGTCATTCTCAGGGGCTCGCACGCGCCTTGGAAACTTGTTCATAGTGGTGTTCCACAGGGGTCAGTGATTGGTCCTTTACTTTTTAATATTTTTATGTCTGATCTTTCAGCCAAACTTGGTGCTAACAATACTAGTTACGCTGATGACTTCAAACTGTTTGGTCCCACCTTTGACAGATCTCTGGAAGTTGCTCTCGAGTACGTTCAGTCGTGGACCATGGAAAACTTTCTTTCACTTAACCCAGCAAAATGCACCGTTTTACATTTTGGGTTAAACAATCCACTCAAAGTTTATTGTATTTCCGATGTGCCACTTTCTGCCAGTTCTTCTAACCGTGACCTTGGTATCACTATTGACGACAAACTGAAGTTTGACACCATTGCCGACGTGGCTACTCGTAAAGCTTTTCGTATGGCTCATTATGTTTTTAAAAGGTTTTCTTTTCTTGATACTGCTTCTTTTGCCTTGTTGTACAAGACCTTTGTGAGACCCGTTCTAGATTACTGCTCGCAAATTTGCAGACCTTTTTATGCTGCGCATTTCGACAAACTTGAAAATTGCCAACGTAAACTAACGAAGTGGTGTTCCTCCATTCGTCACCTTCCGTACTATGAACGACTCAAACAGCTCAATATTCCTTCACTTCGTGAGAGGTTTGATAGGGGTGACCTCATTCTTACCTATCAGCTTCTTTCGGGTTCCTTCTCTAATAACCCTTCCAGTTTTTTTATTCGTAATTTCAACAATAACCGAGGCCACAGCTTTAAATTGCAGGGTCTTGTTTCGAGACTTAACTGCCGGCAATTCTTTTTCACCGAAAGGATTGTTAGCCCTTGGAACTCTCTCCCGGAGCACATTGTATCGGCTTCAACTCTTAACAGCTTCAAGGCTCGACTTGACTTTTGGAAGCAGTGATCTGCTTTGGGTTTTTTTTTTGTTTTTTGTTTTTTTGGGGGGTTGGGTGCTTCATAAGCCTTGGCTTTGTACCGTCTTTATCTAATCTAATCTAATCTAATCTAATCTATACTGCAACCACCGTCAGCGGTCACGGATTTCCCCCCTGAAGTGGGATTGACGATGAAGATTTCTTCACCCAATTCGCTATCGCATTCCAACTCCGTTGGCCTCTTCCCACACATACTGAGGTCCAAGTTTCTTCCATCTTTTTCTATCTTCATATACGATCTTCTTACAGATTTCCACTGTTTTCTTCATTCGTCAGATTGAATGTTTTTTCTTCTTCTATTGTTATCTCTTTCCTCTTTCTCCACCTGAAAATATGATGTTCAAATATTTTCATTATCCATCTTTAGATCAGGGCCGCAGATAGAAATTTAGTCTGAAGGAGCACCTGGAGATATGTTACGCCTCCATCCTCCCCGATTTCTCATCAACTGATAATTTTTACGTCTCGTAAGTGATACAGCACTGCCCCTTCCCTTCGACACAAATTGTAAAAATAGCACAGGCATAATGAACCAACTGATTCTCTACCTTTTCCTACATTGCTTGGTATTGGAATTGTCTAGTATTTTCCTATCTGCAACTCTCTTTTAGCAAGGGATAAATCAGGCCTGCAAAAGCAAAGGAAGGGAACAAAATCCAACTTGGCTCGCATTGACTATCGTTCTCCTCTATTGGTTCTTTATGCCCTTTTTGTCCTTGTTTTGGAGGGAAAATTGCCTCCCCCCCCCCAGCCCTATTTCTGCCTACAGCCACGATCTTTTTCCATCGTTTTCAATTTTCAGACTATTTTCTTTCATTTTCCATTATCTTCTGCCATTATCTTTCATTTTCATATGACCTGCAATCTCTCTTCACCTTTTTTTTATCGTATTCATCCTTCAAAATCTTCTTTCATCTTTCATCATTTTCCTTCGTCTTCCTCTATTTCCTTCATCTTCCTCTATCTTCAGATGTGATATCCTTTCATCATCTGCCATCTTCATCTGAAATCTGTCCTCTACACTTTAAAAAAGCAGATACATCGGATATTTGTAAATTTTATTTGGAAAATTTTTTTTAAAACAGTCAGGAAAATGGACGCTGCCAAGCTGACTGAACCAGTGAAAAGTCCTAATGTACTTCACTTACTTTTTTCCATAGTCGACATACACTATCGTAACACATAAGTATAGCCTAGGCTAAAACATGCCAGAAATGGTCTCAAAATAGATCCCACTGGGGGAGCTCACAGCAATCCCTCTGGAAAGCATAAGGGAGAAGGGGCGGTAAATTTCGGAAAAATTATTGGTGCCTAGGGGAGGCAAATATACGTATTAATCCGTCGCTGCTTGTCACAAGTGAATCGAACATGCTTTCTAGTTGACGGCCGCTGCGACCCAAGTCACCTGTAATTGCAGTGATGTAAAAATGATTTTACACATTATCGTCCTTAAAACGCGCTGTCTAAATCTTAAGGAAGTTGTTTGATTATGTGTGTGGAAATCGTGTCTAGGTACTTAAAAAGTTAATTTTTCGCACTGTTCCCATGTGTCTCATAATTGAAAAGTATTCCAAAATCGAAACTCAGCACCATAGCTTCGTTACTGGTGACGCTGTCACGAATTATCATGAAGATGCATTATGAATTCCATATTCCCGTAATCAAAAAAAGGTGTAATTTTCAGCCGCACCCACACCCACGTAGCTATAAGTGCTACCAAGTTTGTTCCAGATCTGACAAGTTGAAAGAAATCACCCGTACACACGCATTTTCAAGGTCTAGTAATGAAGCTAAGGTAATAAACTAGGAAAACGCTCTGCTTTCGTTGCATAATGACCAAAGGATTATACACCGCACACGAATACAACATGCACCAAGATGACGGTTGGTTATTAATCGCCGAAGCTGTCAGATATCCAGCTCTATGAAAAGCGATGTTAAACTGATTACTTTAACTTCCTCAGAATGTCTTCTAAATCTTATGTAACTTATATTAATATGCTTGACATACTGCTATATAATCATATGTACCACTATGTCCTCGGTAGGGCGCACCACCTCGGCTCATCTATTGTGTCGTGCCAGCGTGACGTCTGACTGGATGATGTTATGTTTTTGCCTTAATAAAGAGGCTGGACGCGTTTGTCCAGAGCCGTTCTTAGGACTTAACTGCTCGAGTGTGGGACCTTACATATTGCCCTAAGGGCTAAGGCAACTAATCTAAGTTCCGTGATGTGATTATAGTACATGCTGTTAGCGACAAAAAGTGCCAAAACATTTCAGTTCCTGCAACAAGCTGCATATTGCACATGGAAGTTGTACACACATTGTAGTTTCCAAATCCACCGGGAGACACTCCCGGAAGTGACGACGTAATCCGTGATGATGTCATCAAAATGGCCACCGTGCGACATACTAAATGTCTATTATCTCCTGAACTAATAAATCAATCGTAACGTGCGACCTATTGTTGGAAAGATAATTTAAGTTGCTAAAAGAAATGCTTGAACAATATATGCCATACATTTGTTAGTTTTGGTTTAATCTGAAGAAAAGCATAATATGATTGCTGTGTGATGTGTTAATTCTCAATTATCTGCGGAACTAATCGATCAATCTTTTCGTGCGAACTATCGTTGGAAAGGTAATTTAATTTGCTAAAAGAATACCTGAACAATGTATGCCGTAAATCGATTCGTTTCTGCGTAATTTGAAGGAAAACATATGACGTCTTCAAAATGGCCACCATGCGACATATACTAAATCTTGTGTATCTCTGTAACTAATAGATCAATCTTATGGTGTAACCTATCGTTGGAAAGATAATTTAAGTTGTCAAAAGAAATGCCAGAGCATTGCTGCCGTTTATATATTAGTTTTTGTTTAATATATAGAAAAACATATTATAGGGTTATAAAAATAACCGCCATGCGATATACTAATCTGTGGTATATCCGGAAGGAATATATCAATCCTACCCTGCGACCTAAAGTTGGAAATCTCTGGATATATATTTTGCTAATGAGCGATGAGATATTTTTATTTATTAGAGCTTACTGGCCTGTCACACCATGTGCTTAAACTACTCTACTTACATCTAACTACTATTACATCATGAACCAGGAACAGTACCAGAACAAGTGCCAAACTACCCTAATGACCATTGGCAAATCACAGCACCGCAAGCAACGAGCACAAGGTGCTGGGAACAAGAAATACCCCTCGAGCCTAAACGAAACGCTGCGTCGCTGAGCGGTGAGGGATCGCGATTAAACAAACGAAGCTTCAACAATCAGCAAGAGGGCGAGTGGGCTCATTCTTGCCACGGTAGTCTTTAGAAGGAGTGTGTAGCTTGTAGGCTCCAGTACGAATGAATAAATAAATAAGAAAAACGGCTGGTGGCCGTCAATGAGAACGGATATGCGCTCTAACAATTAGAAACAAACACCATTGCTTCAATAATGCTGACTATTAGAGCCGAGTTGAAAATTTTCAAAGTAGTTGAGTAACACTGCGTTGCCCTCCAGTGAAAAAGTTATTTACTTCCTTAAGAAAACAAAACACCATGGATTCCAAGAGAGGGGAAGGAAGGGTGGGGGTAAGGTTTCAAACCATACAATAGGAAAATACACGATGTAGCAGGGCAGGGAACGCGGGAGGGGACAGAGAACCATGAGGGCTGCAGGTGGGTATCTCACCACAATGGAACAGGCATGTCTTATATTTCACCCACCAGATGGCATGTCTGTGACAACCAGTCTCAACCTAGGGCAATCAAAGAATAAAGCAGGATAGGCTTGCCCTAGTCCTCCACAAGTCTTCTAATACGAGTAAACATTCATCTGATGCACCGTTACCAATGGTCGAAGAAAAAACCATTGATACACCCGTTAAAATGATGGACAGGTCAGAATCCACCAGAAGCAAGGCTGAACACGAAGGTAAAGTTTTATCCTGGGTAGCTTTCCATTCCCGTCAAAACATCCATGAAAGTTTGAAAGGTAAATGCACATTAATTCTGCTCCCAATATATGATGTGAATTCCTCATCTACGGTTCGCCATGCCATGAACATTATAATGCGAATTCTTAAGAAGATTAATCTATCACAGGCACCAGTTTAAGGCCGATCAACCATCATCACAAAGCTGCACATAGAAATGGCTGTGATTTCAATGACTGGTTGTGAGTTAGCAGGTAGTGGCTAAAATGAAAACATTGTTCAAGCCTTTGTTGCAACACCAGGAAGGGCACACAGCATTCTGAAGTCATCGGCGGATCGCACGTAAAACAAAGTAGGTACGCACACAAGGTTAGCATCGCAGGCCATCATAATCTGCAGAATGAGGTTATCAGAATCAGGGTGATGACTTGACAATTCGCACAGCCGTTTAAGCGGAGGCAACAAGAATCGGCTGAATTGATATTCTGGGATGGATGACAACTGCTGGAGCAATGTAGCCTCTATAGACTTGCAACTGTACTAAGAGAGGTACGAACTGTCATATTACACAATGACTTTCTTGTACACTACCGTGTGCTTGTGAAGGCCACTGCTCAAGTGACGCACTGAGAACAATACGACACAGCTTTAATAATTAACCGTTTCCAAAAGAGCCACATATAAAGCGGCAATAATTACATGCTACATTATCTTTTCATTCACATTAAGCAAAAAGTTAATTATTCACGGGATACATTGTTCAGGCATTTCCTTTAGAAACACCGGTTCTCGTCAGATCCCCGAAGTTAAGCAGCATTGGGCTGGATTGATACTTGGGTGGGTGACCGCCTGGGAATCTGGCTGTTGCAGACATAGGGCCTTAGGGCTTCGGGCAGATGACCAGGAGTGGTTAACGCTCGAATTCTTTGAACCGTTTTTAGAAGATTAAATTATCTTTCCAACGATAGTTCGCAAGATAAGATTGATCAATTAGTTCCGGCGATACACGAGTTTTAGTATATTGCATGGTCGCCATTTTGAGGATATCATAATGTGCTTTCCTTCAAATTACGTAGAAACTAGAGATTTACGGCATACATTGTTCCGGCATTTCTTTTAGCAAATTAAATTATCTTTCCAACGATAATCCGCACGAAATGATTGATCGATTAGTTCCGGAGATAATTGGGAATTAATATATCGCACAGCAGTCATATTATGTTTTTCTTCAGAGAAACCAAAACTAACTGATTTATGGCATATATTGTTCCGGCATTTCTTTTAGCAAATTAAATTACCTTTCCAACAATAGGTTTCACGATAGGATTGATCAATTAGGTCCGGAGATAGTAGAGATTTAGTACATCGCGTGGTGGCTATTTTGACGACGTCATAACGGCTATACGTCGTCACTTCCTGGAGTGTCTCCCGGCGGATTTGTAAACTACAACATATGAGCAGCTTCCATGTAAAATATGCAGCTTGTTGCCGTAACTGTAATATTTTTTGCACTAACAGCATGGACTATTAGCAAATACATCACAGTGTCGACGAATTAGGACAATTTGAACAATTTCCTAAATGCAGGGCAGTAGCGAAGGGTATTTGGTTGGGGGTGGGTAGGGGGGGGGGGGACCCTAATTTCGCCAACTCATCTTACGATTTTGCCAATTAGTTTCACAGTGGTACTGGCACTAAAGTACTTTTGGCATGCTTCAGCAAACCCAGCTAGGGCGTCTGGGGGAGTGCTGTAAGCTCCCCCAGCGGGGTCCTGCTGAAGCATTTTACGCTATTTTAAGGCCTGTCTCAGGCCTACAGTTAGCACTTTGCAATAAATTGTCAAGCAATTTTCAGTTATTTTTCTTTTTCGCTTTTCAGGATAGTAGGTTTCGTGAAAACTTAATTGTAACTAAATCATGTTTTTTTTTAGACATTTTCTTTGCACATTTATCCGAGTTCAGATTATAATTATATAAACAGGCCCGAAGCTAGCCATTGATTGACGATTGGGGGTTTGATTAAGGGTACGTTTTGGACTTTTAGCGCTATAATGAATGACGATGAACTGCTGCGTGCAAGCATGGTCAGCAGGGGAGGCGAAAGAATTTTTTTTAAATAACTATTGACAGGTAAAAACGGTAAGGTAAGGTAAAAAATAGTGAAATCTTTTGCTCGGTTTTATATCAAACGACTAGGCCTAGAGGTATTATTGCAAAAAACTTCCAAAGTTTAAAGCAGCAATATTCTCCAGTTTTTTTTAAATGCAGTGTCGAAAGGTGAAAAAAAATGGTGAAACCTTTTACTCAATTTCGTCCAAAGCAACTTGAGGCATTATTGCAGAAAAGTTTTCAAATATGAAATCGACATGTCTCATTTTAATTTTTTTTCTCCCTTGATTCAGGGGATCTTAGGTAATTTTTTCCCTCATTTCGTGACCTTCTTTTGTCCTTTAATTTAGAATCTTCTGGACTCTTATCGTCAAATTCTGGACTTTTGAATTTTTAAAAATTTTTTTTAAAAAATGTAGTTGTTTTATAAAAAATGTAGTTGTTTTTGCATTATACAAAAGGATCTTCAAATCGTGGAGATAGGTTAACAGAATGAGGAATACAGCAAATCAAACAGCCAACTCAACTTCCACGTTCTGTTTTAACTAAAACCATGGCAGTATGGGCTAACAGACTAACTAATAAAACAAATTTGTGAGATTATTTGATAACACCACTTCAGACGGCGAAATGTTTGTAGAAGCCCTTACTAAGTTTTGTTTTACGTAGATTTTATTGACGTTTCTGCTTTACGTAGGAAACCTTTCAAGTCCTGGCAGTGATGTTGTGTTTTGGTCCATTAATATACAGGGTGACCCAACTAAAGTGTTACGAACCGATATCCGTAGAATGGCTAATGAGAGTACTATAAAGATAGAAATGCAATATGATGGGTGTGATGGGGGATGTTTACACGAGAAAAAAGGAATGACCTTGAATTTATATTTCAAGGTCATCCTCGTGCTATCTTCCAAACGAGATAAGATACGGCAAAAAAGTAAATTAGAAAGTTGGACGCAAGGACACAATATGACCAACAAACAAAAAAACAGATTCAAAATCGGATAATAAATAAAATAGTTACGATGATGTTTAAAAGCTAACTCTGAACATGCTGGCTGCATTGCAGTGAAGCCAACTGCCGAGAAGTTGGTAAATTGACTCATCGCAGTGCATCCAGCATGTTTAGGGTTATCTTTTAAACATCATCGTAACTATTTTATTTATTATCCAATTTTGAATCAATTTTTTTTGTCTCCTTGCGTCCAACTTTCTAATTTACTTTTTTGCCGTATCGTATCTCATTTATGGAAGATAGCACGAAGATGACCTTGAAATATAAATTCAAGCTCATTCCTTTTTTCTCGGGTAACATCCCCCATCACACCCATCATTGCATTTCTATCATTATTATTCTC
Source organism: Lithobius niger (assembly GCA_023313725.1). Lineage (NCBI taxonomy): Eukaryota > Metazoa > Arthropoda > Chilopoda > Lithobiomorpha > Lithobiidae > Lithobius > Lithobius niger. The sequence continues at coordinate 27,888 of JAHWFP010084298.1, forward strand.
TCATTAGCTATTCTCAGGATATCGGCTCGTAACACTTTAGTTGGATCACCTGTATAGAAAAGATAATAAATAGAAAAGAAACTGATCTTTTCTACCCCTTAAAATACCAGACACGTCACTTCGCATCAAATTTCCTTGTTTGGTTAGGGCTTTAGGGCTAGGTTATAGACCGTGTGCGAAACCCAGAGAGGGAGCGTGGCGTGGTTTCAGTTAGGAATTTTGCTGCCTATCCCCGTCCGCTTGTTTGTTTACGTGAAAAGATCATGCGGGAAAGCACAAGCATGTCGAGTGCAGTCCGGGGTAGGAAAATGGCAGGCCCACGTACCGCCGCTTATCAGTGGCCACTTCACTGCTTTCCCTTGTTTAAAACCCTGCGCGTAATTTATAGCTGGCACGAGTTTGTTCTAATGCAACAACCGCACAGCTTCTTGTGCTATTATATTGTCTGGCTTGCGCTACATTGTCTGATTCGGATATTGTGGTATGTGGTCGAGTGGGCATCGTGTTTCTTTCTGTCTTTCTACTCCAAACGGCTATAATCCATAACGCGATTTAGATTTCGTCGGTCGCGAATACAACAGCTAACATGCGGCTGGGAGATTCGCTTACTTTTCTTCACAGCGTTAACTATCGGCGTCCACTTAGGGTGTTCCCTGCCCTTACAAAGTTGCAACGCTACCCCGCCCCGGCGGAAAAAGCGCTGGGTTGGTGGGGAGGCGGGGAGGGGAGGGGGGGGGGGTTCACGAGAGCATCCCCACACAGTAGCATTCCCGAAAATGTATTAGGCCTACGTTGTACAAAAATGATAATTTGGTAATCGATTTACATTTGCAAGGAAAACTATAATTTTCTTGTAAGATGAAGCTTTTGTTTTGGTCTTTGGGTGACCGAGTCAGTCCAGAGCATAGGGTCGCCACACCTGACCAGAAATTCTGTGTTAGGTGCGGGACACACTCGGATTAATTCTAAGTTGTTACTAATAAATCCCCAGCCAGCCCTTTACCCCTCCCCAATACAAAAAAAAACCCAGAAACACGGCTTTCTTCACAGTTTCGTTCATCATTATCTTCTACAATCACTATAACGAACCAATGATAAATGATGCCACGATCAAAAGCACCACAGCGCCAATGTAATAGATACAACATCATTGTATTTATCTCATCTGTTACATAACCTTTCTTAATCTGTAATAACAACAACACACCATACGCAATATTTAGCTGTTTTTTTTTCTATCATTTCCTCAGGATGTGATTTCAAATGAATTTTGATCCTTTTTGTATTTTTAATATTTTTATTGACAATCCCGCTTGGAGATTATTGCCAGTTTTTTTATTTTTTTTTAAATTTATTCTTTACTTTTCATATTGATGTGTTGCGTGATTGCACATTTTTACCGTCACCGAATCTCAATGGCCACTGTGGTGAGAGAGTAAACTCAAACTCAAAACTTAAACCTGAGATAGTGATGATTACAGACTTTTTAACGAAAGCAAACATGGCCACTGCACAGTATCTGAAACGGCTCATTACAAATCCACTCTTTCGCATCAACAGACAGCTTTTAGAACATGCCACCAAGCAGAAGGATAACTAAGTCCCAACGCGCACCGCCAAAGACCCAGAGCATCATGAACAAGCACACCCCATTATTCAGATGGTCGACTCTCGGTCAATTGAACGCTGCTTCGAATCCCACGGCCGACTATGTTCCATGGGACTTACAAAAAAAAATGTTTTCAAAATTGTCCGGTGAGAAGAAGATGTGTATTTTTTTAATGTCTTCAAGCAGGCTAAGACAAAAATGTAAAAATCAAACTTTCGTTATATTTCTAACATTTATTTACCGCACGGTCCCTAACTTTCAAAACGATCAGCGATATATCCCACATCACCACACTTTACTGTGCGTGATATTCATATCGCCACACTAAAGTGTGGTTATATGTGGATGCCGTGCACAGTAAAGTGGGGTGATGTCACGTAACGTGACTGAGGTAAACGACGAAATTTTTGCATGATGAAGTTTCCGTTATGTGCAACACGATACTAGACACCAGTCCACTGAATAAAAAAAAGCGTTTCGCCTATACTTTTTTTCAAAGAAAATTCCACCCACAAGACACAAAACACCCATCCGCTCAAGTGGTATCTGCCGCAAACCTGACTGCATCAATGTAAAATTATTCAAACGTGACGACATAACGTTTGCATAACAAGACAGCTACGAAGGTAAACTTTCCATTTACCACAACAATTTTGTTTTTCATTTCAAAGGTTAGGGACCGTGCGATAAATTAGTTATACCACCCGGGGCAAACTGTATCGGATTTATGAACCAATGGGCGATCACCCTTCTACATGACCAATCCGCTCGAACTACGTCTCGATGGCGTCTTGGTCTTCGGCCCATCGGATGATAAATACAATATAGTTCGCCAGGGGTACAATAATTATTATTACCATTATTATTATAATTATTTCCAAACTGTCTTATATTTCTTAAAGTCTCGGATATTTAAATACGTTAATTTGTACTGACGTTGAAACTGCTAAAACATCGGGCAAGTGAAACTCCATAGCAGGCCCCTCTCTTCCTATCCGAATTCATAAACGCGTATCATTGGCTGGACGTCAATGACGTTGCTGGACTGTCAGCTTATTGCGGCGTGGCAGCCAAACATGGTGTTGTCGCGCGTGTCGTATCATGACTGGTTCGCGTCGTCTAGCAACTCAGCGAAATAACGCCATTTAAGGAACTGTTCCACCATGACTACGACACGGCTACCGGATAACACAAACGTTTTGACAAGACTGCAGGTCGAAAGAACAGTGTGTGCCTAGTATAATACGCACAATGTTCACAAAAACTACAGTTTTACCAGCCAGATCAGACGGACGCATCGACATGACCGCACCCAAATAAGGTCTTCAACAAGGAGTTCGCGATAAAATACAGCAGCACGTTACCATAATAATGTCAATAAGTAAAGGATTGTAAATAAAGTATCTGTATGAAAATATTCTGGACGTTTTCGACTGAGAAGTAACACGATTCTGATGCGACTACGGGTTTGACATGGGAAATTTTCAGTAGGTCCTGTTGATTATTTTTTAAATCCAGAACCTGTTGTTGCAATGCCATTACATAGACAATCCCTCTTCCTACGAGTGGTTTATTCCTCCCCACCACTGGCTACGAGGGATTAATTTATTTTGCTACCATCACTGAAATTTGTTTTTTATTTTTTGTTTGTTTTTAAAATGAACTATGCTGACTGTGTCAAACATTTATTTCTCAGATTTTTAAATATATATACACGATATTAAAAGAAAACACTGCTTTGCTGCTGGAAACAGAGTGTTTTTAATATTGTGGATAGATATATTTTTAAAAATAAGTAATAAATGTTTGACTAAGTCAGCATAGTTCATTTTAAGAACAAACAAATGAAAATAAATTTCAGTGATGGTGAGCAAAATAAATTAATCCCTCATAGCCAGTGTTAGTTAAGAGTCGACCTAGGATCTCCGTGTTAAACTCTCAACTTTGAGAGCTTATAACTCCGTCAAAAATAAACATCTGTAAACCAAATTTGGAATCTAGCCTTGACTAGTTAAGGCCTGTCTGCTGTCCAAAAATTGTGAAATTCGGTCCAGCCAAACCCGAGATACAGAGAGGGATGAAATAGACAACTTCTTGTTCTTGGTCTCGTTCTTCTGGGGATGTATGTACCTTTCGTCTGTCCTCTCTACAGGTCAAACTATTTGTACTATAAAGCTGGTTCTTAGCTCATTTTACAGGTATTGATCCGTAGGTGTGCCCTTTCCATACGGCCTTTTCTAATTCGTCAAGTGGTTCAGGGGTTACAAAGTTCTAAACGACCATATTGATTGTTTTAAATTGTTTTAAACATTGTAATTATGCAACAATGCCAATTAGGAAACGCCAGCTGCAAAACGTAGACTGAAGATTAAAGGATTTGTTTCTATTATTAACACTAGTGATAGCCAATGTTAGTAAGGGTCAGTCAAACCTATAGGGTCTCTGTGTGAACATTTTTCAACCAAATTTGGGTCTATCTCGTCGCAGGCCTACCGTCAACTGCACTGTTTTACAGTTTAGCTGCAATTCTAAAAGTAACACGAATTAATAAATAAAAACTGCTACGCGGTGGCCAGCAATAAATACATTTTGACGAAAAATTGTAAATCCTCCTACAAAGACCCATGTGATGATCCAGTGGTAGTAGCTATACGTTTCTTGCTTTGCTTTATGTTGAAAATCATTTTTCGAGTTAGTAACATGACAGCATATTCGCAGCAGAGAGCATTATTGCTTAGCCTCTACCATAAATCGACGAAATATAATAAAACATTTTAAAGCATCAAAAGACAAAATGCCAAACTTCACAAGAGAAGTGCGTTCGAAAAGTTCCTTAACAATATTCTAAAAACAAAGATAATCTGCCAACTGTTCATACACACGTTCTGTCCGAATAGAGTAGAACTAAGTTAACCAACGGGTAGTAAGGGTCTAATGCTTATACCAGCCTCTTACTGACAAAATTTTACACCTAGACCCTGACTGTCCGTGTTCCTTCTAGATTTTGACTTTTAGACTCTTACTCTAAACATTTAACGTTCCGTTTTTATTTATTAAAATTATATGGATGGTTTGAAGAAAAAACTCCTCGTGCGTAGAGGGATTATCAATGAAAATTTGCATTGTAACAATAGGCCTAGGATTAAACCCAGTTATCGTATCAGGATTGTGTTACTTCTTAGTGGAAAACGTCCAGAATATTTTTATACAGATACTTTACAATCCTTTAGTTATTGATATTATTCTGGTAACGTGCTGCTGTAATCCATCGCGATCTCTGGTGTACCCGTAGATTTGCCGATGTGTTTCCCTCAATGGAAGTACATCTCTGATACTTTCCCCTGCTGGCCGCTAGAGCTTTCATGTACACTTTGGGTAACGTGCACTCCCGTCAGGGGGTGTCACCTGCACCTAATAAAAGTATACATTATGTCTCAGAAGTCTTGAACCAGGTAGGACTCTAAAGTGTACGCCTGTACGATGCACTCCTACACCATATTAGGCCTAAGGTGTACAAATCAGCAAACTATGAGCAAAATATGCACCTAATGGGAGTAGCAAATGACTTCCACAATAGGCGTTCACTCGCAGTAACACCTGTACCTTAGGCCTAATATGGTATGGCCTACACTGTATAGGCCTATACCATATAGGCCTACCTGGTTAAGGACTTATGAGACATACTATATAAGGCAGCATGGGCATTCAACCAATGCTGCTCTTGATGTCACAACTACCCTAGTCTCCTTCTTGAACACCACGCAAGGGTTGGGTTCCTGGAATCCCTTAACGGCGATGAGGGTGGGATTCATACCAAGGTGAGATGAACGGAATTAAAAATGGCTTAGTTTTTTTCAATGCCAAACCTTAAAATACTACCTTTATCACACTTCAACCGTTCCGTGAAATCTACTAGGCCCAGTACACTACTTGGTGTAATGCATGTACGAGAGCCCCATAAATTTCTTGGCATGAATACAGCAACCTTTTTGTACTTTAGGCTACTCTTATATAAACTTTAAATGACTTATATTTCACAATTGGTACAACAATGCCGTACCACAACTTATCTACTTCCTTCATGTATACACTCATAAATTGTTTTAACTTTGTGCAATTTATACTTTTGAAATTGGAGGCTACCTTCAAATTGTACTTTGAAAACTTCTACAAATTTGCTTCATTAAATTCTTTAAATTTTTTAAACCTTTAAATTCTTACTCATTAGCACTAAAGGTGCTAGTTAAAAGGTGCATTACTGGTTAAACATTTAACATTAGTCTTGCTATTTTAACAAGGGAAATGGCTTTTTGATACACAATTTACTCTTTGTTGTTCCTCACTTTAGCTCACCATTGCTATCGTGGCCTATAGCAGCTCACGCACACTTTTTCAGTGGTGCTAACACTATAAGGTAAAAAATCTTACTTTAGCAATGGGAAACAACTAAAAGTTTAAACTCCTACGTTTCCAAATTCCGGCATACGGCCCCTGACTTTCATACCAAGCAGCGAGAGTGTTAATTTGTTTGCCTTCTTCGTCCGTAGGTGCGAGCACTAATGGCTTCAATCACCCATGATCATCAAATACCTGGGAGCTTTACAACCTTTGAAGAGAAACAGTCTCTGTAGTTGCTCGGCCTATCGAAAATCCACAGCTCTATGCCTCTTCTTCAGCATAAGAGGTGTTCTTGAAAAAACTTTAACGCTCCACCCCTCTGACAAGTCCCCTGTGAAATTGGTTCACTCGTCAGTATAGTATGGTTTTAACAGACGGGTTGAAAAAAAATTAACACTTGCTCGATAAAATTCGACTAAGTTTCACAGCCTCAGTCGCAATTGCCCGGGCCTTATTGGGCCCCACCTTTTCTTTACCTATTTAGCCCGCCCGCGCACTGAGTGAGTTGGCCGCGCGGCCAGGTTGCTACCAATGAAAATGATTAGTGCGTGGTTTTACATAAACTGTAAGCATTCTCATTGGCTGCAGCGACCTGGCCGCGCGGCCAAGTCGCTCAGTGGACGGGCGGCCTTATACGACATAATCTTTCCAAATGAAGGTGTAAAGTTTGCTGAATACCTCTAGGTGGGCATAGAGAATCTTCTTCCCAAATGCTCCTCCGACATCAACGAAGAGATCGACTCTTGGAAGCGGCTAAATGCCGCTCTTTTCAGGTTGTCGAAAAATTTATCTCGAAAATTATACTTTGTTGTCATCTATGGATGTAGTAAAGATCGACCTGAGTATTTGGTTCTCCACCGATCTTTACACTGCAGAAGATTAATGCACTGGCTTTTAGACGGTTTGCAGTGGTAAGTAGATGCTTCACATGTGGAAACATAAATATGCGTGCATGGGCTTTTAAAGTGTTCGTGAGACCAATGTTAGAATACGCTACAACATTGTGGTCCCCATATTTGGCAACGGACATCAACCTGATTGAGTCGGTTCAGCGTACATTTACAAAAGGTCTTGCCTTACGTGAGTCAGACCACATCCTACGACTATCGAGGACTGGTTTGGAGCTACAAAGTAGAATTAAATTTGATCCTATCCTTACTTTTCAGATATTAAAAGAATTGATTTCCATTGATGTACCATTCTTTGATCCGTCCAACAGCTACTGTTCTACTAGAGAGCACCCAGAAATTGGAGGTTTAGAGTTCACACCTCGACTTTCGAAAGCATTTCTCTATGTTCGGGTTTTGAATATTTGGAATTCTCCTAACACGGTTAAATAAATACGGATGCAAACCTATTTACGTTGCCTTTTGGACTTAAATGTCAGACTGCCTGAGTGGGAAATCGAATCATCGACCTTTGAAACCAAAGGCCAGAGTCCTACCACTCAGCCATACTGACTGGCCATGTCAGTACGGCTGAGTGGTAGGACTCCGGCCTTTGGTTTCAAAGGTCGATGATTCAATTCCCCACTCCGGCAGTCTGACATTTAAGTCCAAAGGGCAACGTAAATAGGTTTGCATCCGTATTTATTTAACACTTGTCGAGCCCACTTGGCTTTCTGTCTCGTTTATCTCCTAACACGGGTAAACGGTGAACGGGTAAACGGTGAATACACGCCGTGAAATTAAGTTCTGGGGGTTGATAAATAAGCAGTTCCTTTACAGATTCCTAATTGTTTTGGGAACTTTGCACTACAATTTTGGTCCCAGTGTTAAGTGGCTCACACACGTTCCGGAAACCTTCCACACACGGTGGTAAATCTGTATTATTATTACTTGGGTGCGGTAACGTGGATACGTCCATTGGAGCTGGCTGGCAAAACTGTTGTTTTTGTATAAAAATCACGCGTATTTTACTAGGTATATGTACAGTTTCGTTTGACCAACAGTATTGCGAAAATATTTGTGTTGTCAGCCGTGTTACAGTAAAAGTTAGAAAGATGGAAAAGGTCCATAAATGGCGAGATTTCGCGGAGTAAGTAGACGACGCAAACCACCCGGCATACGTCACGCTAAGTCACTTGTTTGGCTAGAGACGTCCCTGGTTTGGCGGCCATGTTGCGGTCAGCTGGCAGGCCAGCAACGTCATTGACTTCCAGCCAATGACACGCGTTCATGCATGCGGCCGGGAAGAGAGGGGTCTCTATGATGTGTTATTGCCATAGCAGGCAAATAAAGAAGCGTTTGGTTTCACTTTCTTCTATGGTATATTTGTTTATAATTAAATATACCAAGCGAACAATGGTATATTTTTATCAGAATCTAAGGAAAAACATGTTATAAATATATACATGCGTTAAATAATTTGCTTAATATGACTCATGCAAGTCATCCTCTGTGTTATAATATAAGGCTGCATCTCCTGCAGTTTAAAACGGTACAAAATCAAGACAGAGACCTAATGGTAAATTGCAGTAACATTCTTGAAAGGATATTCTTAGAACAAAGGATAAACAAAACAAAACAAAATAAACAAACAAAACAAAAAAAAAAAAACAAGAGGAAGACTATCCAAAAGGAAATAAAATCCAGAGCAAATAAATTATTCTTCCGTTTAATTTTTGTTTTGTCCTGTGAGGCTGTTTAGTTTCTTTTTCTTTCTTGAGTGGATTTTCTTTTTCTTTGATAAGGATTTGACGTACTGGTAACCTATAATCAAAATTAAATTAAATTAAAATTTAAAAAACCAAGGGAAAAAAAAAACAGATAAAATTCGGAATAAAAGTGCAAACCTAACCTAAAGTATAATAACACCACACAACAAATGAGTTGCTTTGGTTTGAATTTCACCAAGCTACGTATGAGTTTCAATCTGGGATCGAGATTGCATTTTTAAATTTATTGGGTGGTGTTGTTGTTATAGACTAGTTTGGACTTTTGTTCTGTTTTTTATCTTCGTATTTTTTTCCCTGTGGATTTTTTTATTTGAATTTTATTTTTTGTTAGTTACAGATTCCGGTACGTTAAATTTCGTAACATCAAATCTGTACCTGAGTCCAATAAACAAAGCGCTACACAATTGCATATTAATGAGTTATTTTTAATTTCTCGGGCAACTTCACAATATTTTCCCGTCGTATTCATTAAAAAATAATAATAATGAAAACCTAACACCAACACTTACAAACAACACACGTTCAGCACTGTGGCAACATCACTGATCTGTGAGGAGTTCAGATGAGCTGCCTTGCTTTTTAATTTCATTGCGCATGGAACGAATTCAGGCGGGTACCTTATATAAGTTGTTTTATTTTAATTTTTCTTTGGTATCGTTATTTAGGTTAGGTTAGGTTTGAACTTTTGCTTTTGACTGTCTTACTTTTTTGATTTGTTTTATAGCCCAGTCATTTTAGGTTAAAACAGAGGATTAATTCAAAGAAAGCTGAAAGTTGACACTTAGTAGCTACCAATGGTGTATGAAACATACTAAAAGTCCCCTGGGCTAAGACGCTTGTTTCCTCCGGTACACTGACATTGGAAAAAGGGTGTAAGTAACATGCAGCAGGGTTTTAGCTGGGCTTTCAGCTTTCTTGGGTGGCTAGAGGGTTGAATTGTTCACTTACTGTGAAAGGCATGAAATTTTGTATGGATGTAGATCAAGGGTAACCTGAAAAAAATAGCTATGACAGCAAGTTCGAAACCCCCCCCCCCAAAAGGTAAATCCCCCCCCCCCCCCGTCCAAAAAAGCCCCTTTTTATTTGGCTGTAGGCCTACGTATCTCCTTAATGCCAATAAATCAAAAGCATAATGTGATGCAAAAACGTTCAGCACACAATTCTGAACAGGAGAGGTGATATACATATTTTACGTAACCCCTAAACCCCAAAATCATATTTAAAGTAAATCAGCGTTAATACATGCGAATGCTCTTTTTTTCACTTGGTTGTTATACTGATTTTCGAATTCAAATTGCTTTTACGAGCACTCTCACAGCCCGAAATGGACATGCTTAGGATTTTCTAAAAGGTGGGGATTGATTCTTTCCATCAATCCTAACCGAAATTGTTTAACGTAGATAGGAACCGTCCTATGCCTGTTTAAAGTTGAAGAGGTAATAGTGTAGCTGTGAAAGCGTATGTTGATTTTGGAATTCAAAGTGCTCTTGCGAGCCCTCTAAATGCTCGAAATTGACATGCTTAGAATTTTCTGAAAAGGTAGGAATCTATTCTTTTCAGCAATCCTAACCGAAATTGTTTAGCTTAGATACAAATACAAATATGACCATTTACAATGGCACTTTGAAATTCAACCTTGCCACCACATAAATTACAGCTACACCTTTAAACGAGTGTAGAATGGTCCCTACCTAAGCCAAACAATTTCTGTTAGGATTGATGAAAATAATAGATTCCCACCTTTCAGAGTATCCTAAGCATGTCCATATCGGACTATTAGAGGACGCGCAAGAGAACTTTGAATTCGTCATTATCACCTTTGGGCATAAGACGGTTCCTATCTAAGTTAAACAATTGTGGGTTACGATTGATGAAAAAATCGATCCCCACCTTTCTAAGCATGTCCATTTCGTGCTATAAGAGGGCTCGCAAGAGCACTTTGAATTCGAAAATCACCATAAACGCTTTCGCCGCTACGCCAATACCTCTTCACTTTTAAATTGGCGTAGGTCGGTCCCTATCAAACTAAAAAAAATTTTGGCTAGGATTGATGGAAAGATTAGATCCCCGCCTTTCATAAAATCCTATGTAGTTCTGTTTCGGGATATTAGAGGGCTCGCAAGAGGAATTTGAACACGAAAATCACTATTATATCCAAGTGACAAAAGGAGCGTTCGCGCAAATTAAGGGCGGTATACTTTCAATAAGACTTTGGGTTTCAAGAGTTACTTTTACGTAAAAGATGGTTATCATCTCTCCTATTCAGAATTGTGTGCTGAACGTTTTTGCTTCACATTATGGTTTTGATTTTTTGACGGTTAAGGAGTTACAGCCAAAAAACCGTTTTGGGTTAGGGGGAATCACCCCACTCTCCCTCAAGAGGTAGGGGGGGGGGGATTGAACTTGCTATTATAGCTATTTTTTTCCAGTTACCCTTGATGTGCATTCATACAAAATTTCATGCTTTTGACAGTAAGTGAACAATTCAACTCTCTGGCTACTACGTATACATCTGTGGATGACTTGTTACTTGCACTCTTTCCAATGCACCGGAGGAAGCAAGCGTCTTCGCCCAGGGGACTTTTAGTATGTTTCATACCACACTGGTATCTAAACTTATGTGCCAACTTTCAGCTTTCTTTAAATTAATCCCATGTTTTAGCTAAATCTAACCTAAAATGACTGGGCTATTTTGGTTTTTTTTTTTTTTTGTTTTTTTTTTTATTTTTTTTTTTCTTTTAATCTTTTTTTTTTTTTTTTTTGTGAAATCGTATACATCATAACGAAACCATTTAGCCATGCGGCAAAATTTTAACAAACTAAATAAAAACAAAATATTTTAAGTTTATCCATTTACTATACAAATATAGTTGGGCCACGTAGTCCATAGTAATGGTAATTATTGGCCGAATTGGACTGCATAGTTATAGAGGTTGCTACACGAAGATGAAAATCTAGGTGAACGTAAAGATTTGTTCCTTTTTTGTAAGTAGTGTTGTGCTGCAGTGTATTGCAGGAAATGTATTGTGGCGCACTCAGGAAATTTGATGGGGTGGGAGAAGTGGGAAATCATAATGAATTAAAAATGAGGTAAACCAGACTGTAGGCTAATCAGCTAATGAGCTGCTTTTCGGGAAAGGCAGTAAGCCATCCCCTTGCCCCTGAACCCCGTAAGACAAGGGCCGTCATCACTTCCACTGTCAACATAACGGAGCGGACTCCTTTTCTTTTGCTCGTTGGCTGTTTGGCCAAAAAGGGTCGGCCTTTGAAAGTACTGATAACATTCAATAATAATAATAATAATAATAATGATAATAATAATAATACATTTGTTGCAAGATAGACAAGGCAAACAGGTCTGACAAGGATCTCACAAGTTTCACTTACTGTCAGCCTCATAAAACCAACATTTATACATAGTCAACCAATATTTAAACAAAACAATCTACTAGGTACCAACTACAAAGTTTAAAGAGAAATGCAGTGGTTAGGTCTTAATAGGAAAGGCTGTCAAGGTAGCTATCTACTTAGTCGGAGAGTATCACGAAAACGTTATTGATGCATCTTTCTCTCTATGAATGGTGGACACTCATCCTTTAACCTTTTAGTCTTTCTTTATCCATATGCCTTCCCTTAGATTTTACACAATTTGAATTTCGGCCACATTGGAATTTAATCTCAACATGGCAAAATATTAAGGCTGGGCCGATCAGCGTTTTTCTACCCGAGACGATTATTAAACGAAACTGGGCGATACCAAATCCCGACCCCGGATTACCGATACCAAATCCCGATAACCGATCGTAGTTCTCAATTAACCAAAAACTGAAGTATGTCTTTATAAAAAAAATACTTTTGAAAGCATTGCATAAATAAAGCATAGGCCTGAACACATATGCATATAATTATTTTTTTAAATACTGGTTTAAAATAATATTGCGGGTAACATTCATATTAAAACACAAAACCTCCAGTAAAATTTTAAAATTTGCCTTGTAATTTTTAAACAATAAGAGACAGCTGCTTGGGGTTGGACCATAGGAAAGATGGTGAAAAAACCTTCAAAATGGTGTATGCAAACCTCAAAATCGGTCGACGAGAAGTGAAAACATCTCCAATTTGGTTTATTATCGATCTATCTGGATTTTATCTACCTATCCCGGATTTCTACGGATAATGCAAATGTCGGTAAGGAATTACGTGAGGTATTCTGAATCGGTAATCGGGATGGTCAGCCTTACAAAATATGCATTTAGTTCCTTACATTTAACAGACACGTATTTGCTAGTGAGGCCGGATAATGATAAATTTATTTGGGCCATGGCCCTAAGCCGAACTCTCTGTTACAGAAGCTAACTCACCCTAATTTTACCTATTGCAAAAATCCAACATTCCAAAACTTCAGCAATCCAACTAAAATTCGGAGATGATCCACACGACCACATGCCACACTGCGCACTGCCACGCACACTGACTCTTCCACTGTATTCTTGCATGCTTTTATTAGTACAATAGACATGTAATGGTTTTCCGAATGCTGAGTCTGCAACTACTCACTACCTCCCTGGCACCCCAAAATAGGCACAGCAAAATTCATAGTACGGCGGCGATTTTCAGGAATTTAGAGCGGCCTCTGCAACGTTTTCTCGAAGATTGCAGGGGAAAAAAACACTTTGTCATCACTTCAACAACGAGGCAACGAGACAACGAGGTGCGTTTGTTTATGCAGAATTGTTTGGGTCACAGTTGAATGCAGTAATGCTTTCAACTCTGAGTCAAACTCCGTGAGCCGCAGTTTACAACAACAGGTTTTCACTCATGTCTGTAAGTGGTGATCTGGCAGAAAGCCAGGAGTTGATGTTCGGGATCGAAGGTAATGATGTTCCAAGTAATGTGGAGTCGGATTTGCAGCTAGAGGCAGCTGGGACCTCTGTAACAGTGGGCCCAGATTTCGTCGTAGTCAACAGTGCGGCCCCTGAGGTTGCATCAGCAGTGTTGTTGGTGGTGTGTAGAATGTTATGAGCATTGAGTGTCGTGAGAGTGGTGTGCCAACTGGATATGTTCCTACTTTTAGTGTAAGTTCAGGTGGTGTGTGCAATGACTCTATTCTAGTGCTCTGTTGGGCTGGAGATGAATGATGCATCTGTGTCACTGTTGTCAAGGCCGAGCAGTGAGGCGTTTGGTGGGTTGGATGTGACCTGCAGTGCTGACTCCAGCAGCAGTAGTGCTAGTTTTTTACTCAAGTTCCGGATCCTGTTCATTAGAGGGGGAAAACGAATTGCTTAACGTTCCTGTGTCGCCGTCGTGTGTGCGGTAAAATTTGCCTTTGTTCTTGGCCTTGTACTGTTATCTGACCCCTACACTATGTGCGTATATGAGGGGAGTGGGAATAAGGGTGAGGACAATGAATTATTGGGTTCTAAAGTTGATATGCTTGGGCTGGTTGAGACTAGGCTCTCAGCAGGAATTGTACCTGTATTGGATGGGTTTGTTGGGGTCGCAGGTCCAGGCCAGTCGAGAAATAGGGTACTTGTCAGTTCTCGGACCCTAGTGGCGCCCCAACCCCTCCCAACACATGATTGAAGCATGTGTTTTTTGGGTGTGGTAGAAGGGGTGATGATGGATCACCGTGACGGTGCTGTATGTTACGAGGACGTTTTCTCAGTGCGAGTGGGAAGGCTGGGTGAGATCGCTAGTGGGCCCAGTTATCATTGGTGGCGATTTTAACGCCCACAAGTGGATGTGGGGCAGTTCACGGTGTGCACCAGGGGTAGGGTTCTCTTTTGGGGTGTCCTTAGACTTGTGGGGGAGTGATCATTTTCATGTGACTCTGTCTTGGAAGGGGAGTGGAGGGGGAGGGGAGAATTATTGACCACTGAGTCCGTCCGGTTCTGCCGGTCATAGACTCGGGGAATTTGCACCTTGGCTACAGAAGTGGGTGAGGGGGAGGGGGAGGCAGAAAAGTTCCAGCAGGGTCGGTAGGGGTAGGGGCAAAAAGGATGTTGTGTGGTGAATGCATGCTTGTGTCCTGACCGTTCAGGACTGGCGTCGGGCTTGTAAACATTTTCAGCGGTATAGGTCTGACCAGAGGTGGTTCGAGTTTGTGGGTATAGCCAGGAGATTACGTTCCTCTTCTGTACGGAAAACGCACTTTTTAGGGGCCAGACTCTGTGTGCGGGTGTCTGAGGGTCTGCCTCTCTCTAGGGTTAGGGCTATGGTCCGCCTGCAGTAGGCTCAAGTGGGTCTTTGACAGTGCGGGAGGGGGGATCCTGCAGGGCCCTGGTATGGCAGAAGCATTCAATGCTAATTTTGCTGGTGTCTTAGACTCCCCACTGGGCCCCTCTCAGAAGTGGGGTTGTCCCCGATCCACAACAGCTCGGCTACCTTCTATAATATTAATTCTTATCGCCTTATCTGTGACGTCACAGATAAGGTGACGTATTGGGTTAGTGTTAGTAAGACTATGCATTTTTATAGTGACTTGCACTTTTTTTATTAAATTTTGCGTGGTGTCTGTGTCCTTTGAAGGATGGAAGTAGAAAGAAAGATGGCTTCCGGTTGTAAGTAATATGTAAGGCCTGCTCGCTCCCTGATTGGTCGAGAGTCGGTCGCGTGAGCGGAGGACGTTTCCGCTCGACCCTCTAGCGGTAGAAATTGGAACTAAAAATGGAGGATTATTTTTAAGTAATATTTCTCTGATTGGTTGAGAGAGCTGGTGACGCCTGTAGTGCCCTTCCGAGGGAAATTAGAACTAACTGAATAAGACTGGTGTCAATTATTTGTAGTCTTTTAAATGTGATCACGACTAGACATCGATGTCGCTACACAAACCAATTTATCCTCGATGGAAGACATTCCTTACTCTGAAAAACGACTTCGAGACATTTATGCTCCTTAAAGTGCATTAAACCCGAAGGTAGGATCGAGTTTCACTGATTCTTACGAATGTATTTTAAAAATAACGGAGGTGAAACCTTGTCATGTCTACGGACTTGTGATGCAATACGGCAACACAAGACTTACAAAGGAGATATTCGCAAGATCGCTAGCCTATCATGCGAAGAGATGCTCCATTGATTCGTATTGCATCGGAGGTGAATCTATCGAACTCTATTGTTTCATACGTTTTAAGGAAAAAGTGGATGTGGGGTTTGGGATTTGCCTTTCAAGAATGATGGTTTCATCAATTGTGCCTACAATCGTTCTACTTTCAGCAGAAGCCATTCGAAGAAATTTTTTGTCAATGTTATATGCTAAAGATTCTACTCCAGTACAAACAGTGACATCCCAAGTGCTGCTTAGTTGCGAAGGTCAAGATAACAGCGAAAGTTATGAATTAAAAAAAAAGGAAAAACAAACAGCGTTCTGTAGTGTAAATCGATAGTGGTAAACAAAGATAAAAATAAAAATTTCTCGCTGATACTAAAGTTACGCCTCCCAACTCAGAGTCCATTCGCTTAAAAAATGTCAGACCGTGCACTTAATGCCCATCTTAATGAGACGGCAATTACGAGGTTAAGCGACTGCATACAGACATTCACAACCTCGGTCATAAACCTGCTATTTGATATGGTTGGCAATAAGAGCGGGGAGATAAGACAGTATGTGCTGGACACCAAAAATGAACTTGAAAATACTTTTGAAACGAGAATAATGGAGGCTTCGCTTAGTAATAGTTTATTGGAGGAAGACGTTACAAACTTAAAAAGACGTGCACTACAGACGGATTCAAGCGGTGATCCTCAGTATTTAGCTAACGGTAAACGAATAACGAATGTGGCTCCGGCTCTCCACTCTAGTGACGTCACCACCTTATCGTGGTGCAAGCAAAATTGCCTTTCATTAAATAGCCAACGTAACACTTTCGACTCCAAAAACAAAATGATAAAGAACCTCTCACAACCTACTGAATCCACCGATGCAGCTAATAAACAGTATGTCGATTTCACAAATAATTTATTTGTGTCATGCAATTTTAATGCGCAGCTTAATCAACCCTGGTTTGTTTTTGCTCGAGATGATAGTTTTGTTATGACACGAAAAGCAAAGCTGACGAGAATTTCCTTGTTTTGTGAAAAGGAGAATGTCCATTTAATGGTTAGAGCGGATTTTGGAAGGAATCCATTTACGTTCCACAAACCTAGTTACTTGAAAACAATGGAAGAAATTGCAAAGACAGGCGTATTCATCGAACCCGGTCAAGCCATTGTGGTTTCTAATAGTACGTATGTGAAAGAATATTTAAAAGATACGAAAGTAGACGTTTTCTTTACTTTTATGTAAATTTTTTTTTCTACATTTATTTCCTTTTTTTTGCCTCCGGTCCTTCTTCATCTTCCTCATTAATTTCTCTTTTTCTTTTTCTTTCACTATAAAGAAGTCGAAGAATTAGGGAATAGAACAATACTTTTTAAAGAATGTTTTTAAAATCTGGAGTAGCTTACTTTTCCATTGTTGCCGCCATTAATCGTCTTAAACTTTCGATTATTCTTGTCACTATCGACATGCTAAAAAAAAGTTGCTTTTATTTTTAAAAAAAAAGAATTAAAAAAAGTTATTTGAAATTTGCAGGTTTATATTACTTACAGCTCACTTTCTCCCGGTTCGGGGTCAATGAATGTCTGTGGCATTCTGTAAAAAAAAAAGAATCACGTGATTAGGAAAAAGATTTAAAAGTCTTTGTGGAGATAAGACAAGCTCATACGTTGTGTGTTGTTCGAGCAGATGAGTCGTCAAGTTCAGTTCAAAGACGGGAAAATGGATCAACAAGAAGTAACAAGTTTAGAAAATGTTGACGTTGATCAGACTGTCAGCGAGTTGGGTGATTTCGTTCAAAAACTGTCAAATCAAACAGTTACTGTTTGTAATGAGGCAATTAACGAAAATTCTGGAGAATATTACGCCGCTTTAAGACGACTAAAGGAACAATTTAACAATCGTTTAGACGCACTGGAAGATATTTTACACAAAGAAAAGTATACTTTTCAAGCTTTTCAAGCAAGTGACTACTTACGACGGGATCCAGAAGAAAATATGGACTATAATGTGAAGGGGCAACGCATTGCTAATTTAGGAACACCCATATATGAAACCGATGCTGTCAATCTAAGCTACGCACGTGAGAATTTCCTTCCATTAAATTCGAATCAGAACTGTTTTAACGCTAATCAGAAACGTATTGTTAACTTATCTGATCCAAATGACGAAAATGATGTCTGTACAAAACGTTACGTCGATGCTCAAAAAACCAAGAATTTGCAAACTATAACTTTTACAAACACTACACCAGCCTTAGCTAATAAACGCTGGAAAAATTATTTTTTTACAACGAAGAAAATTACTGTAGAGGAAGTGATCGTATTTTCTTAAGATCCCAGAACCGACTTCCTCGTTAAATTGATGCTTGGTGACCATGAAATGATGCTAGAAAAACAAGCTTTTGAGTGTTTCGCAACTCTAAAATTAAGTGAGCCAATTTTAGTTGAGGAAGGGAAGCGGCTAGAGGTTTTTAACGTTGATGAAATCCCAACATATTTCAGAAAACCGAATGGTTTTCACAGCATTGTAAAAGCTGATATTTATTATTCATTTGTAGAGTAGTAATTTTTTCCTATATGTAAAAAATTAAAGAATTAACATCTTTAAATAAAATGTGTGCAAAGAATACTTACTTTTCTCTCGATGGTGGTGTGTGCTCTTCCAGTGGCAGTTGTGATGTGATGAAATCTTTCCCCGATGGAATGCAACGTCACTCATTTTAATCTCGATTTTATTTTTTCTTGTTCGACACAAGGAAGAGGCTGTGGAGATGAACGATCTTTCAATCGCATCTCTAATTTCAGTTTTCGGGGACAAACACCTTAAAAATAGGCCTAAGCATGATGTTACAGTTTTTAGTTGGTCAACAACCTGTTCACTTGAAAAATGTCACGTAGTCGGATCATGACATTCAAACACGGTTATTGCCATCTCATGATTTTAAGAGATTAAGGGTTTCATTTAAAAAAGGGAAAGCTTTTCATGAGAGCTTCACACGTCTTCAAGAGTTCAACTTGTGTTCAAAGTGTCAGACAAGTCTTCAACTTGAAAACAGGTAAGTTTACAATTGTTTTTTGTATGTTATTAGGTATATTTAAAAAAGGAGAATAAAGACTAATGTGACTTTGTTCTCTCTTTTTTTTATTAGTAAAATGGGTTCCATACTCTTGCCAATAATGTCTCTCTCATTAAATGTCACCGACCACGCTTTTGTGAATGTTGGCATATATGCAGAAAATATTCCTATTCATTTAAGACACTACACTAGAGCAACGTCAAAGTTTTTTCCATCCAAAAACGGTATTCCATTCTCTCTCCAACAATGGAAAATGTTCAGAGATAATTTCGACATAATTCAAACAAATGTGGTCGATGGAGACATGCACGTAGAACTAGATCAAGGCCAAATACTGATCTATCCTCAGATCGAAAACAACCGGAAATACATTGAGTTTCCAACGTGAAGATGGGAAACAATACAATTTAAATTCAAGCTGATTTTCCACGTTGAGGTCATTAGCACCTGCTATCGACGTCATGGTGACAAAATTGAAATTTGAGATGGAGAACAAAGGTTAAATCATAAAAATGTTGATACACGTTATCGGTTGAGTTTTTTTTATTGTGTTTTAAACATTTTAAAACGAAATAATTCAGTTCCTTCAGACTGTTGTGAGAGTAGGATGGATCTTACAGAAAAAGCTACGTGCGAAGCTTATGAAAAAGTATGCTTCGTATCCAACAATTTGATAGCGAGAGGACAATCTTTTACAACAATGACACTTTTTAGTGGCGAATATGAGTTAGTGTCACATGCCGAATCGCAGCTGGGGGAGCATTTATGGCTTTATTTGCGTTTCAAGAGTGCAACATCGCAAGAGAAAGTGATGAATTTGTTAAAACTGAATGAACTTTCTACAGACTATACTGTGCGTGCACTCGTCAGTGAAACAAGTCGAAAGCGTTGTATTAGGAAAATGTGTAAAAAAGATCCTGAAATGCTCAAACTATTGTAACCTAAGGAACTGAATTATCTGTGTTTCGAGATGCGTCTCGTCAGATGGTGTGAAACCCATTTGCATACTGACTTTAAATTTGATTCTTTTCTGTTTGAATACTCTGCTCAGTTCCCTTTTATCATTACATACTTGAATTGGTATCGTAAAATGCATGCAGATTAAAAAATAGTATAAAATACTGTTAAATTGTAATTTTGTTGTTATTTGAAGAATGGAGTGCATTGATTGTAGGTTGCGTCTTCCAGCTGCTATGGTCGTTTCAGGACAACCTAATTCGGGGAAGACGTTCCCCTCATAATTTTCAAATTTGCCTCTCCTAAACTCTGCTATTTCCTTATTTATTGCCTCTACTAGGTCACTGGTTGTGTCGTAACTGATACCAGAGCTTGTGCATTTTAGTTTGTATTCAATGGCCGTGGGAGTCATTATATCTAAATTTAAAATATTTAAGATTACATTGTCCTCACCAGCTCTCATTAAAAAACGTTTATAGTCCATTCTTAAATGAAATTGCATTTCTACCAAGGCGACGTCATATTCGGCCGAGAGGTTAAGCGTTTCTGGGAGATAATTCTTGTAATGAGCCAAAGTGTTATCAGGAAAGACATCCATATTGCCATTAGACGGAAGAGTGACGTACAGATTATCGATGAGGTCCATCTTGAATGATATCAGTTACCCAACTGTTGAATTTCGGACCCCAGCCAGCCCATTTAACGTAAAAATGAGTCACGCCTGCCACTTTTTTTTTCCCTCAACACACGTTCTATTCTGTAAACATTATCATGTTTTATAATAGGTTGTAATTCATTGCTGTAAAAAGTACCTTTAATGGGTGTAGAATCATAATCCCTTAACGTGTAGACAGGTGTATTGTAAAGTTTATTTTTAATTTTGCTGGCAATTCTAAATGTTTCTGTAGTCCACTTTGGGATGTAGCTTGGTGTAAAAACGTGTCTGATTTTTGGTATGCGGACCAACTGACCTACTTTCAAACCACTAGCGCCACCGTACAAATTTTTATAAGCTTCACGCTCCTTCTTTCTGGTTGTAATTTCGCAAGGTGCTAACTTGATGCTAGTATGAAGAGAATTATTGTACGAATTTACAATCTTACCCAAGACATCTACCTACCGAGATAGCTACCTGTATAGGTAAACCAACGAAATATTCGACTTTTCAGCGTTTTTATCACTCTCTCCACGATACTCGCCTTGATTGAGCGATTATAGGTGTGATACCATTTAATATTAAGAGAGTCGAGTAAGAATCTGACAGCTACGGAAGTGTATTCTGAGCCTTCATCAGAATGTAAGTAAAGTGGTTTCTTGTCTTTAAACACTTTCTTTAAACTGGAAACCATAGCTACTGCTGATTTATTTTTTAAAGGAACTGCTATGAGATATTTAGTTAACACGTCGATTGCGATCAAAACGTATTGAAAATTGCTATTAAAAGGAGCATATTTTTTTAGGTCAATGAGGTCCGACTGCCAAATGTGATCTTTTCGTGTAGCTATGAAAAGGTTACGTGTAAATTTGTGTCTAATGTCTTTATGTAAGGTGTAAGCCTCTTGAGATTTGAAGAATTTGTCTATTTGCTTTCTACTAAAACCATATTTTTTAGCTCAACGATACAGCCTCTCTTTACCTCCTAATGAGCCTACAGAATTAGGATCAAAGTAGATGGCTTTTAAAGTCGCCATAATCAAAAGTATTGACTGTCATCCAACCAACTCAAATTTTTCTCACTTATTTTTTTTTGGGGGGTTTTGGAAACTTTCTTCTCCGCGATGTTACACGACCTAATAAAGTATTAAGAGATTGCCAACGCGGTAACTTGTTAGCAACACGTTTTGCATGTTTCATACGCGAGAACAAACCATACACTAAATCTGCGACGTACGATTTTTTAATAGGGCGACCTTGGAATAAATAATAACTCACCCTTTTCGTTCCAAGAAATGTCACCTTCCGCTAAATGTTCAGCTACTACCGTTCTGTAATCAATAGGAACCGTTTCTACCAATTCATCGATGCTAGGTTTTCTGGCCGATGCACCATCATCCTCAGTGTCCGTAGTCTCAGTCTGTTCTGGCGCGGTTTGAGGCATTGCAGCCGTTTTTTAAAGGTGTAGTTGGAGGATTTACAGCGCTGCTAGTAAAACTAACTTGTAAAGGTTGCTTTATTTTAGCCTGTTCACGATAATTCAAATACCGTTGCAATATTTGTTGATACAACATAACTTTCTGATGATCATCAACATTATCTTGTTCTAGAATACTTTTCATTTGTTCATCCAACTCGCTAAGAGGTTTTTCAAATGGTCTAACGCCAGGATAGTTCGTTAACATCATTTTTTGTACATTATTAGCGTGAAAAAATACTACCTAATAAACTAATTACAGGCGGGATCAGCGCACTAAGAAAACCTTCACCTTTTTGCTTTAAAGTCTTAACTTTTTTTTCTGCTGACACTTTGCGTAGCTAGTAATTTTAAAGCAGTTTTGTATTTTCTTAACCTATTTTTTTGATTGATACTTAAGGGTATTTTACCTGGTAGCACGTTCAGACAGCAGCTATTTAAAACATCGAGCACAGTCAGACAGTGAGTGAGTAAGGTTTTTTTCACGGAGCGGTGAACTTTAGATGATGCTAATAGCTCGAGAAGCGGAATGCAATGTTTCACTTTGTTCTTCTTCATTGTTTTATATAAACAATTGGATTCTGGGATAGGATACAACTACGATAACGAAGTGAAGGATCCGTCGTTGAATGGAGGTCTAACAACAAATGAGTGAATGGATTTCGCGTGGCGTCATTGTATACCTTGCACAGAAAGTTGGTTCATCCTAACTGCGACCCCAACGTTTTCACCTGAGACTGATTACGTGGACTATGTATCAGCACAATATAGGTTGAACAAACAGAAATTGTTCTCAAATTTTTATGAAATATATTTTGCACAGGTAAAATACAAAATAGATTCTTGTGATGAAAATATTTCACAAATATATCAGTTATTAAACATTTCTGATTCGCCAAATCACACATCTTGTCATTTATTAAAACAATAGTGGCTTGATCAGAGTCGATACCTTCTATCATTGTGCGGTCTACTTTTTGAGAGAATACTAACGGCATGCAGAAATTCTGTTTCAAACGGTCGTAGGCTTTTTGCTAAAATATATTACGAGACATTGGGTAGGATTTGGAGTAATCAACTGTTGATTATTTAAAATAAGGTCAACTGCAAACTCCGTCTTCCCCAAATTAGGTTGTCCTGCAACGACCATAGCAGCTGGAAGACACAACCTACAATCAACGCACTCCATTCTTCAATTAACAACAAAATAACAATTTAACAGTATTTAATACTATTTTTAATCTGTACGCATTTTACGATACCAATTCAAATATGCAATGATAAAAGGGAACTGAGCAGAGTATTCGAACAGAAAAGAATCAACTTTAAAGTCAGTATGGAAATATGTTTCACACCATCTAATGAGACGCATCTCGAAACACAAATAATTCAGTTCCTTAGGTTGCAATAGTTCGAACATTTCAGGATCTTTTTTACACATTTTCTAATCCTACGCTTTCGACTTGTTTCACTGACGAATGCACGCACAGTATAGTCTGTAGAAAGTTCATTCAGTTTTAATTCATCACTTTCTCTCGCGATGTTGCACTCTTGAAACGCAAATAAAGCCATAAATGCTCCCCCAGCTGCGATTCGGCATGTGACAGTAACTCATATTCGCCACTAAAAAGTGTCATTGTTGTAAAAGATCGTTCTCTCGCTAGCAAATTGTTGGATACGAAGCACACTATTCCATAAGCTTCGCACGTAGCTTTTTCTCTAAGATCCATCCTACTCTTACAACAGTCTGAAGGCAACTAAATTATTTCGTTTTAAAAATGTTTAAAACACAATAAAAAAAAAACTCACCTGAAAACGTGTATCAACATTTTTATGTCATTATTTAACCTTTGTTCTCCATCTCAGATTTCAATTTCGTCACCATGACGTCGATAGCAGGTGCTAATGACCTCAACGTGGAAAATCAGCTTGAATTTAAATTGTATTGTTTCCCATCTTCACGTTGGAAAACAATGTACTTCCGGTTGTTTTCTATCTGAGGATAGATCAGTATTTGGCCTTGATCTAGTTCTACGTGCAAGTCTCCATCGACCACGTTTGTTTGAAAAATGTCGAAATTATCTTTGAACATTTTCCATTGTTGCAGCGACAATGGAATACCGTTTTTGGATGGAAAAACCCTTGACGTTGCCTCTAGTGTAGTGTCTTAAATGAATAAGAATATTTTCTGTATATATGCCAACATTCACAAAAGCGTGGTCGGTGACACTTAATGGGAGAGACATTGTTGGCAAGAGTATGGAAACCATTTTACTAATAAAAAAAAGAGAGAACAAAGTCACATTAGTCTTTATTCCCTTTTTTAAAATATACTTAATAACATAAAAAACAATTGTAAACTTACCTGATTCAAAGCTGAAGACTTGTCTGACACTTTGAACACAAGTTGAACTCTTGAAGACGTGTGAAGCTCGCTTGAAAGATTTCCCTTTCTATATAAAACCCTTAATCTCTTAAAATCGTGAGATGGCAATAACCGTTTTTGAATGTCATGATCCGACTACGCAACATTTTTCAAGTGAACAGGTTGGTGACCAACTAAAAACTGTAGCATCATGCTTAGGCCTATTTTTGAGGTGTTTGTCCCCGAAAACTGAAATTAGAAATGCGATTGAAAGATCGTTTATCTCCATAGCCTCTTCCTAGTGTCGAACAAGAAAAAATAAAATCGAGAATAAAATGAGTGACGTTGCATTCCATCGGGGAAAGATTTTATCATATCACAACTGCCATTGGAAGAGGTAGCACCATCGAGAGAAAAGTAAGTATTCTTTGCACATATTTGTTTAAAAGATGTTTATTCTTTAATTTTTTACATATAGGAAAAAATTACTACTCTACAAATGAATAATAAATATCAGCTTTTACAATGCTGTGAAAACCATTTGGTTCTCTGAAATATGCTGGGATTTCATCAACGTGAAAAACCTCTAGCCTCTTCCCTTCCTCAACTAAAATTGGCTCACTCAATTTTAGAGTTGCGAAACGCTCAAAAGCTTGTTTTTCTAGCATCATTTCACGGTCACCAAGCATCAATTTAACGAGGAAGTTGGTTCTGGGATCTTCAGAAAATACGATCACTTCCTCTACAGCAATTTTCTTTGTTGAAAAAAAATCATTTTTCCAGCGTTTATGAGCTAAGGCTGGTGTAGTGT
>JAHWFP010084299.1:0-10383 GCA_023313725.1 Lithobius niger
TGGAAGTTTTGTCTTTACTCAGCGAAATTCTGTAAGTGAGAAGTGGACGCACTCCGCAGATCGTATAACGAAAGCTGGCACCACTCGTAGCGTCAAAGGCACACACAAAAAAAAAGGGTCAGGCGTTATCTTGTTCAAATCAGGAGGAAATTGAGAAATCTGGAGTTTTGAGCAGCTTTAACTGAAATCCCCCAATCAAGCATAATGCACTTAACGACTAGGGGTTATATCCTGCTGACCATGGGTCACTGACACTTCCCCCATATTACTCATGCTGAGTAATTGGGTTTTTCTTTATTTACTTTTTTCTTAAGAAGGAAAAAAAAGAGTTGTCAAGGATGCGGATATTACAGAATGACCTTTGACCTGTGTCAGGAATGGGAAATTAGATTTCCGGTCATTTCCCGATATCCAACAGGAACAAAGGAAAAATTCAAACAAGGATGACTAACTCTACC
This sequence comes from Lithobius niger, assembly GCA_023313725.1. Lineage (NCBI taxonomy): Eukaryota > Metazoa > Arthropoda > Chilopoda > Lithobiomorpha > Lithobiidae > Lithobius > Lithobius niger. The sequence continues at coordinate 459 of JAHWFP010084299.1, forward strand.
ACTGCATCAGTAATTCGACGTGTCGTATGGCTGAATAATCGTGTACGGGAAGAAAGTACCACGGGGATACAAAAAAGCCTGGGAAAAAAGCGAAGGAAAAAATAAGCTGCATTATTTTGTCGATTTTATCGTGTTGTTGTTTAGGTTAGGTTGGGTCAAATGCCTTGGCTCGAATTTCACCAGGCAGGGAAAGGAAGTTACACCAGGAAACATTTTTTTTTTTCCATGTTGGGTCTATTTTCCAGGATCAGTAAATTAAAAATGCTTTCGCAGTACTTCCTTAGCATGTCTTAGCTAGTAATTTACTTCTTATGCCTATGGGAGCCAATTCCTCAAGTGGGCAAAATGGTAGTTCGAAAGCCACCATGCTAAACTCGTCCTTCTGGCTCGTCACGAATGCCATTTTTTTGCTATCATCATGACAATCAGTTGCGCCCAAATAAATACAGATGTAAACCTATTTATGGTTGTTTTTTTTTACTTATATGTCAAGACTGCCTGAGCGGGGAATCGAACCCACGACCTTACAAACCAAAGGCCGGGGTCCTACCATTGAGCCATAAACTGACACGGACTGTCGACAAGCGGTAGGACCTCGGCGTTTGCTTCAAATGTCGTGGGTCCGATTCCCCACTCAGGCAGTCTGACATATACGTCCAAAAGGCAACGTAAATAGGCTTGCATCTGTTTTTATTTAACTCTTGTTGATCCTTTGGCTTTCCGTCCTTAGTTCCTTCCAAAGATACAATCAGAACTCTGCAAAATCAACAGTGTTCCCAACCGTGGAAATGACGTCATTTTCTCAACGCACATTGGCTTGTTCTGCCCATGAGGTAGTTGAACAGTTTATCGACTAACTCCGGATGGAATTCACATCACGTCGAAAGGTGACGTCTCTTTTGCTCAACAGACACTTCTGGAACGTTTTGTTGAATTTGCTTACGGTTTTCTGCGTATTGGAGGTGCCAAACTGTCTTCAGAGGGACGAGTATTGGACGAATTGGGGGGGGGGGGGGGCGAGGTGGAACCGAGAGAAAAGGCTTCGGAGAAAAACGTCGCAGAAAAAACAAGGTAACAGACCTAACACCGAAAAAAATCTAAAAACAATTTGGCTTTTCTTCATTCGGCTGTTTTTTCCAGGCTTTTTGCCACACGTGTCCCTTGATGGTTTTTTGGACGGAAATAAAAGAGGTGGGATCATAATTAGAGAAAGCGTAAATTGTAGAAATTCGATTTTACAGCAGTTTGAATATAAAAATTATAAAAAATGTAAAAAAAAAAAATAATAACTAAATAAAACTTAAATGTACCTGAACGAAATATTCGATTACGAGTGTTGTGATTCACTTGAAACTGCGCAATTTCATTAACCTATTTACTTTCGTTTCCGTCTTCTAGGTAATTCTTTAGTTCCGTACTTCTCCAACGGTGAGTAACAAACAAACATTGCACAATGACACATCCTCAAGGCGCCAACCGAAGAAAGTTGGGGGAAAGGAAGAAGAAGAAAAAACACTTTTATAGCCGTTGGGTGCTTTAGCCGTGACATTGACATTGGCCGCCAAAACCTGCCCATTTTTCTACCCCCCCCCCCCCCCCCCCTCGACCCACTCCGATTACAGAAAGGGAGGGTGCTATTTCCTAGAAAATGGTTTTTCCTCTAAACAAACACAAACCCAATTGAGGTCACCAACGAGATTTGACCAGCTTTAACTGAAACCCCCAATCAAGCATAATGCAGTTAGCGACTAGGGGCCATATCCTGCTGACCACCGGTCACTGACACTTCCCCCATATTACTCATGCTGAGTAATTGGGTTTTTTTCTTTTTTGTTAAGAAGGAAAAAAAAGGGTTGCCGGGGATGCGGATATTGCAGAATGACCGATGACCTTTGTTAGGAATGGGAGATTAAATTTCCGTTCTTTTCCCGATATCCAACAGGAACAAAGGAAAAATTCAAGCAAGGATGACTACTACACCATTGCATCAGTAATTCGACGTGTCGTATAGCAGAGTAATCGTGGACACAAAAAAAAAAAAAAAACAACGGGGGGAAAAAAGCCACATTAGCCTATTTTGTCGATTTTTGTGTGTCTTTTTCGTGTTGTTATTTAGGTTAGGCTATGTCAGATGCCTTGGCTCAAATTTCACCAGGCAGGCAAAGTAAGTCACATCAGGAAACACTTTCTCTGCGACTTTTTTTTACACAAGATTCGGGGTAATTCTGAGAGAAGAGAGAAATGTGCGAATGACGTAAGCAGTTGGAAAGGCGGACACAACACTACTAAAAAGTCTGTATATGCAGTGTGGTGTACCGTAAAAAATATTGCACATTACATTTAAAAATTAATAAATCGTATCGTAGTTTTGCTACAACACCTTCTCATAACTTCTGCTATATATTGTAACCTTTTCAGAATCGTATTGTGTGCTGTAATGTAAGATTCAGTCTTACAATGCGTTTTCATCTGATGCTGACACCATTTTTGTCAAAAAAAAAAAAGGCCAGTAAACTTCGTTACTTTAGAATTTCTCCTCCCCTTTTCAGGCATGAAAGCCACAAACGAGGACAGGAGGAAAGCCACCAAATCTGTACAGTTTTAGGGTCTTTAAATGCATTTTTAGGATGTTTGCAAAGCTAAAAAACGACGCTATCAGCTAAAACGAGGATGGAAAAACGAGGAAATCAGCTAAAACGAGGAAGACTTTCATGCCTGCCTTTTGCAGTAAATTTGAGGGGGTGGGGTACATTATACTGTGCACAGTGAGGTGGGCTACACAACAGTGGTTACTGTACGTTTATTTTATTTACTCTTTTTAGGTGCATTAACAAACGACGAATCAACACCTAAAAAAAGCGTTTTACCGCATCACCCGAAAAGCACCGCATTATTATTATTTTTTCATGGTTTCTGATCAACTTTGGGCATTTTGCCACCATTTTCATAACTTTTGACCAATTTTTTTATGTTACAATATACATTTCAATAGTACAACACTATAAAAAAAAAAGTGTCGGCGACCTATCTCGAGTTCGCCCCAGGGCGAACACAAATAATCGATTGTATATTTTTGGTAGCAGAGTGCCTTGTTGATACCCAAAATAGTTACAAAAACAATGTCGGTCGTCGATTAAAGCCGCCCCCGCCAGGAACAAGCATCCGATCGAATACGTGCAGGACTGAAGATACGCCGCGCACAATTAAGAAGTTATTTCGGGAAGAAAAAAAACAATTTGTATGTAGTTGCGTATGGTTAAAAAAAAAACTCAGACGTCATTGATATTCACGTGATATTTATTTAGCCTTGGCCAAATTAAGCGAGGATTCCGCATATTTATTTTTATTCCAACTCTTATCCCCCCCCCCCCATGTCTTTTCTAATGATTTCCCGTTTCGCCGAAAATAAAAAGGATTTTCTGCGAAACGGAAATACCCGTTTTTCAGAGTCCCGTGTCGCTGAATAAAAATATTCTTTAAAAATTTTACACTGTAGAAATTAAACATGCACTTCTATAACTGGAAGAAAATAATGATTAGTTGCGGTTTCTGATGTTATTTGTATGTTGAGCCGCAACAAGCGTGGCTGCGCGAGCGAGACAGTAATTTGAAGAAGAAGAAAATATTATTCTGCATAACGTTTTGCAGAACATTTTTAATCAGATTGCAAAATTGGATTCTGCAAAACGGGACAAGGCCGTTTTACTTACTACGCTTTTTGATCCTTAAGTTTTTTTAGCACAATTTTTTTTTTCTGTGGCCCCCCCCCCCCCCCCTTTTTATACTTTTTTTCCCCCTTCGGCTGTTATTTTCAGCCATTTTTCCCGGTCTTTCAAGTTTTAATTCTTAGACGAGGTTTACTGAACGGATGTTGGTCCGCAATCTTAATAATCCCCCGGTGTGTAATCGGGTTTACCGGAATTATTTCAACAAATTTAGCTATGCACCTACAAACGATCACGTACGTTACGGTACAACAATTATTGTGTGCGCGGCGGATCTTGAGTCCTGCACGTATTTTGTGATCGGCGACGTCTTCCTGGAGGGGACGGTTTTAATCGAATGCCGCCATTGTTTTTGTAGCTATTTTGGATATCAACAAGGCACTCTGCTACCAAAAACATACAATCGATTATTTGTGTTGATTCTGGGGCGAACTCAAGATGGGCCACGGACTCTATAATGTAATACGTGGGGTTTGTACGTCTACTCGTCTAGGCAAAGCGGTTTTCACACTCAGCAGCATTGCATGACCCAAAAAAGTCATCAACATAGGGGCGCTGGGTGCCCTTTGGGAAGCTGCCAGTTCAGCCAAAAGTGACTTTTAGCGATCTCCTCTGAAAAAAGTGACTTGATCCTAGCCCTGACATTGCTGTCTTCGCACGTGGAAAAAAAAAAGGAACAAAACGCCCGGAAAAAACAGTCGAAGGAACAAAAAGCTGAAGGGGAACAAATTTATCAAATTTGTCGTTTTCTTGAGGCTATTATTATAGCTTAGGTACGTTACGTCAATTGCCTTGGCTTGAATTTCATCAGGCATTTGTTTTTTACCAGGAAATAACTTTGGTAAAGTTTTTTTTCTTGGGGGGGCTACGTTGACTGATTTGTCTAAGTCCCTCCCCTCTCCCAACCTTTTTCCCTAAATTCTGGTATTTTAACAAATTCACTTTTCAACAGCTGAAAATCTTTGACAGCAAACAGAATAGAGAGTAATGCTCGGTTCGAATTTAAAAAAAAAACTATGAAACCCGATAATGGGCCTACCCGATTAAAAAACCTATCGTTTTTTTTTTAGGCTTTTTCAGAAAAAATCCTGGGTATTCACCCTACACTATTTGAGCATTGAAGGTTTTTATTTTTTATTCATTCTTCCATCCCACCCTGATATATTTTAACACGGCAATGAATTTCAATTACGAACTGCTGTTTAAAATATAAATGTGGTTGTTCACCAAATGTCCCAAGCTTCCCTTCTATTAAAAAAAATTAACAAGCATTTTTAAAACCTTGCTGAGTGACAAAGCTTAACACGGTATAAAATCCTTCATTTTGCCGCCTAGGACGTAATAGTCTGCAACAGTTTACAAGTACATCACGTGCGTAAATAAAAGCCACGGGGGATAGCCTTGAAAAAAAAACCCCAGCCAAATGGAAAAAAACTGCGGGAAAAAAAGCCGAATTATTGTATTGAGTTCTTGAGTTTTTTGGTTTTTATTTTTGTATTGAGTATTGTTACAGATTAGGTTGGGTCAGTTGGCTTAGCTGGAATTTCTCGAAGCAGGCAAAGGAAGTTTCACCAGGAAAAGATATTTTTCTGCGGATTTTTTTTCCCTAGATTCAGTAGCCTAGACATTGGCATGTAATTCCGTTCACAAAGACGCGTAGCCAATTCATTCATAACCAGTAGGTTATCAGCCTACATGCTAATCGGCCGATCGTTTCAACTTACTAACGAAGCAATGTTATTAGTGAGAGCAGTCAAAAAGCTTAGTAATATTAGTTGAAGGAATAACACGGTCAATTTTTTTTTTACTCTCCCCCAAATTCAAAACACTTTTATGTGAATTTTTTGGTTCATTCTACGGCTATACGTAACGATTCAGATCTAAAACTGAACCACACAGTGATTAAAACATTAAATACTGCGGATGCCCTGCGTCTGTTCCCTCTTACCCTATCAGTATCTCGTAAACCTAAACGGAAGTGACATGTTTCATCACTCCCCCCCCCCCCCTCCTCAATACCCTCTTCCTTACCGGAAATGATTTCACTTCAAAAAATTTTTCCTTTCTAAGGAAAAAGCGTTCTGCAATGGAAATTTCAAACCTGGCAAAAATAAAAATAGGAAAATTCGGTAATTCAGTCCGAAAATGTTAAATCAACCTAGGCCTAAGTACAAATAAATATTCATATTTTAAGCATAGTGAACAATTTTCCTCGTTTAACATGTAATCTTTTTTTTTAGTTATAGTGTTTAGGTGTAATTAATATTCAGTGAAAAAGTAAGTTGGCAAGTTTTTGACATGCGACAAGTTTTTTCCAGTTTTTACCACGATTTTAACCGTTATGTCACAAATTTTTTGACGCATGGTTTTTGGCATATCAAAAACTGGTGTTAACCAAAAGAAAATGTATAAAAATAAGAATATTCATAACGATTAAAGTCTGTTGACTGGAAACAAAACTAAGCTTGTAAAGCCATTATGCCACAGTGTGTTTCGTATTACTACTAATTAGGTCTAGTCAGTTTCTCTTTGCAATTTAAAAAACCTGTTAATATCATTACAAGATCAACAACACGGAAAAAAGCCTAAATGTCGACAAAACAATTCGGCTTTATTCCCGCGGCTTTTTTTTTTCATTCGTTTATATTTTTCTGCGCACTAAGAAAACACAAGCTACAGAAAAATGTCCAATCGTGCTTTAAAGGAGAGCAGGGACACAAACAACCGGTTCTGGAAGAGAGTTCCAGGGGATTACGCCTATGTTGAGGTTAAGAGCAGTTAGATTTGTGTCCTTAGGTTGAGTCAAGATTTGATACCTTAGGATTTGTTAAGTTTGTTTAGAAAAATTTAGCAATTTGTTTTCTTTTTTTAATGGACTTCAAATTTCGAGAGATTATTTTCAGAAATACAACGCATAAAAGAGAAAATTTGCTCAGTAATGGGGGTATGAGGTGAAAATTTTTGTTGACTGGAAAATCCTGAGATTGGGGAGAGGGGAACCACTTATGGGTCCCAATTTCATACCGTCTCTTGACTTTAAAGGGAGCTCAAGATTATTATTGATATTCTGGCCACGTAAATTATTCTGTAAGTAACCATGTTTCGTGAAGACATTTTATTTCATAAACCATTCGCCATCAATTTACCATTCTGTGCATATTGTTGTGCTCTGGAAAAAAAAAAAAAAACAAGGAAAAGAAGTCTGGAAAACAGCTCAAAGAAAATAACGTTGCGGAAAGAAGCTGAATTATTTGTTGATTAATTTTTTTTCCATGTTGTTGTTGTTGTTGATATATGGTATACCAGTTGCATTGACTCGAATTTCACGAGGCAGGTAAGTTTCACCAGGGTGTATTTTTTCTACGGTTTTTTCCCGCAACTTTTTTTTCCTTTGGTGGCTGTTTCCGCAGAAGCGGAATAATAAGCCAAACGAAAAAAAGGCGCAGAAAAGAAATCCGAATGGTTTTGTTGATTTTTTTTTATTTTGATTTTTTCGTGTTGTTGTTTTCCTTATAGGTTAGGTTAAGTTAGGTAGGTAGCCTTGGCTCGAATTTCAACAGGGAGGCAAAGGAGTTTCACCATGACACGGTTTTATTTTGCGTCTTTTTTCCTATGGAACTTTTCCCTTCAGCTTTTTTTCTGCATTTTTTTTCTTCAACTGTTTTTTCCAGGATTTTTTCAAGCTGCTTTAGTTTCCTTGGGTTTTTTTCCCTAAGGTTTCCCAGGGTCAAACGCGAAAAAGCCGAAAAAGTCAAAAAAAAATGCGACGAGCTGGATTTTTTTTTCTTTCCAAAGAACCCTACCATTTTTCTTTCAAACTCTGGTTCAGGAATTTCGAATTTATTAAATCCGCATTCGTGAAAAAAGAGTGAAAAAAGAACAACCAAGAAAATAAGGTCAAAAGTTAGAAATGCAGGAAAATATGAAGGACTTCTTGGTAATTTTGTACCATGAGGCTCACAATGCGGTGGAAGAGGAACCTTCGGCGAAGGTGGCATATTTTTTTGAAGCGGTTCTCTCAACAAGCGGGATAGGAATTGGCTTTAGCATGAAAATATTTTAAACCGATTACTTTAAATATAAATATGGGCGTTTTCAGACCACGGACTAAGCTTCTTTTTATTTATCAATGTCCAATAGTAAAAAAATAATATCCTTAATTCTCCCTCTTTTTGTAAGCTATATCTTCCCTTGCCTTAGTGTCACACGGACAACTAAAACATAAAACGAGAATCTTGCTTCCCTGTTCCATGACAGTCGGATCATTCCGAAGATAAAGTATTGGTTGGGGGAGTGGTGGTTGAAATTCCGAACTGTATCCCAAATTAGTCCGAAAATTTTACTTTTTTTTTTTAAATATTTAACCCCACCTCCGTTTCCAACTGAGGCCAATTTTTCCGACTCAAAATTGCGGTCTCCCCCTCCCTCAACAAAAAAAAAATTAATAATTCGACCCTGAAGTCAGTTCGTTTATTATATTATATTACATATTACATTTTCACCGGAGTGCTTTACCATAGCACGACGGTATGCGTCGACCGCCAACCGCGTGGGTTTCCTGGAGCAAGGAGGCAAACTTTGGTTGAAAAAAAAAACCCAATTCCTTCTCACTTCATAGACATTTCAACTCTACTGCTTGAATTTGCGTGTGGTATTTTACACACGTATTTATTAAACACGTAGGCCCTTCAACCATTATGCCAACGTCGATTCTGGGCCGTTCGTTCGACAATTTGCTTTACGGAATATCCTGGCACCATGAAAACCACCGCGTACTCAGATAATAGGCTAATAATAATAATAATAATAATAACAGGATTCCCACCAAAATACTGAAATAATTTCCCTGAGTTTTCTAGAGTAGTTGAAGTCAATTTCCAGGCTTATTTACCGTAATTTTAGGAAGTAATTTTCCCACACATTTTACTTGTTTTTAGGGCTCAACTCAGCGTAAAAGAGTATTCCGAATTAATACACTTTTCGATGTCAACACGTTAAGTATAAGGGAACATTTTATTTTACCATAATGTCTTTAAAAAATGTGTTTAATGCATTTCTAAGCCAAAGAGTTCGGCGTTGTTTTTTCTCTGAGGTTTGCAGGTTTTTAGTGAAAATCGGAGAATTCCCCGAGTTTCAAATGTAGTTTAAATTCCCAGTGTTTTCCAGGCTGTTGGGAACACTGAATAATGATAATAATAATAAAGAAGTGCATGCCAAGTGCAGGGTTTAAGCTGTCATTAGCCAAATCACCAAAATGCTACAATTTGGCTAAGAAACCTATGCCAAATTTCTAAACATACAGATGCTTGTACAAAGCTCACAAAGCTTGTACTTTCTTATTTTTGCATGGCCAGTGAGGCAGCTTCCTAAAATTGATATCCTACTGTTTTTACTTTGTACAAAATTCTACAGGAAAGCAACTCGAGTAGACTTTTTTTTTTTAATAAACACAATATTTTTTTTCTCATTATGGTGAATTTTGTTTTACATCAACGGGTTAAAGTGGCACTATCACCGATTGAAAGCAGACGAAATCTGACTACATCTAGCGCTCCAGCTAGGTACCAAGCGAAGGAATGCATAACGGCATTTCTTTTAACGAAACTAACAAGGCACGACATCCTTAATTACTGAATGGAAATTTGATTCGTCCTCGTGCACCAGCGAGCAAGCTATAAAGGATAACAATACAATTGCCGCTAGATGGCGTCACGGTATTTTCGTTCGCATTTCAATCGGTGATAGTGCCACTTTTTTTTTTTAATAAGACGTGGAATCTGGAGCGTTTTGTCTCTAGTAGCAAAAAATTTTGATTTGGCTAAGAGACGGCTAATTTTGACTGCAGGGACCGAGGGGTATTTATTAAAACCGTCAATGCCGTATTTAAAAAAAAAAAAATCCAACTGTTATCCAAAAAAATCCAACGGACCACTGGCAAACTGTAAAAGATGATGTTTTACGTTACAATTGTTTCCTTTGGTCAGCAATAGGCGTTCAAAAACGTTACCGTGCCGCATGCATCACTTATTTTTTTTTTTTTTTGTAATTAGTCTTAATTGAGGCGTTTTCACTGTAGATGCATCGCAGTCCAGTTCGCAACAAACGTCGTAATTATACTGCCGCCAAACCAACACAAAAAGTAGGCCTTTCGTAATGCCTCTGCATTGTAGTAGACATACGCTGGATCTTGAGCATCCAGT
>JAHWFP010084300.1:12875-25279 GCA_023313725.1 Lithobius niger
TGTAAGCTACCCCAGAGGGGTCCGGGGCAGAGCCCCGGAAGCTGAAGTATTTTACTTTATTTTAGTGTTTGTTTCTAGCCTCTAGTGAACACTGAAGCAACAAATTGTCAAGCAAATTATGGTGATTTTTTTAATTCATTTTTTAGGATAGTATAGGTTTCGTAAAAGTTTTATTGTGACTAAATCATGTTTTTTTTTCCGATTTTTTTTTCCAAATTAAATTAAACCGAGTTCAGGTTAGAATTATATAAACAGGCCAGCTGGCCATTGACGATTGAGGGTTCACTTAATTTGATATTTTGAACTTTTAGGCTATAATAAATAACGACGACTCCTGTGGGCAAGCATTGGCAGCAGGTCAGGGGCAGACATTTTTTTTAAAATTTTCTATCGAAAGGTGAAAAGTACTGAAATCTTTTTCTTAGTTGTTTCCCAAACAACTATAGGCCTAGAGGCATTGTAAAAATAAACAATTATTGGAGAAGGGCATCCACATTTGAAATCGACATGCTCCAATTTAATTTTTTTCCATTGATTCAGGGGATTCAGGGGATTCAGGGGATTCCATTATTTATGGCCGTGGGTGTGGAGTGGGAAATGAAAATGTAACATTTTCGATGACTCCCCTTTCAAGACCTGAAAAAATCCTTGATCTCCCCCTACCCTAAGGTCCAAAAATGATGTGGCCACACCCAAAAAAACTATTTTACACCCATCTTTTGTCAAGATTCCTACAAAAGTATGATGAACACATTGTTTGCTTGTATGACCACATCCTAACACTCAGCACCTGAAATACAGAATACGCCAAGAAACCAGGTGCCAAGGCTTTTCTATAAAGTTTTTTTGTAAAAAGTGTACTTCCACTAATAATATTATTAGTTTCAAAACCTTGTTAACAGCATGGGGGGTCTGGGGGGTTTGCCTCCCAGAAGCTGAGCGTTTTTTGGAAATTTTGACTGCTGAAATTTCATTTTTGTGGTCCAAAAATCACTTTTTTTCCAGTTGGTCAGTGTGTTTTTGACCTCCCCCTTTTGACGGGACCTGAAAAATTTATGACCTCCCCCTTTTGACGGAACCTGAAAAATTTATGACCTCCTCCTTGAGAGGGTCCAAAAACTTCATAACACCTCCCTTCCTCCGGCCTCCCCGGCGATAAATAATAACAGGTCCCGTAGGGTAATTTTTGCCCTCATTTCGTGGCCTTTGGGTCACTTTTTTCCTTTAATATGAGATCTTATAAACTCTTATCGTCAAATGTTGGACCTTTGAAATTAACAATTTTAAAATTGTTAACAATTTTCATTTGAAAAACGTAGTTGTTTCTGCATTAATACAAATTCAAATTTAGTGTCGATAGGTTAACAGAAAAAGAACAACAGAAAATCAAACAGCTAATTCAATTTTTTCAACTCGGTTTTTGATTTTGCCAATTGTACCCGATTTTCATGAAATACAGCTTTAGTTCACGTTACTGTTTTAACTAAAACCAAGACACTGATGGACTAGCAGACGAACTAGTAAATCAAATAGGCAACTCTGCATTAATTTTTTAGACTTATTTGATATCACAACTTCAGACGGCGATAACTTGGCAGACTTACGCAGAGTTTGTTTTATGCAGAGTTTGTTGATATTTTTGCTTTACCTAAGAAACGTTTTAAATCCTGGCAGTGATGTTGTGTTTTGGTATATTAATATGACAGTAATTTTCTACCCTCCTAAAATACCAGTTACGAGTTGCTCCACGCTAAAACGCCTTCTGAGCGGCGCTGTCTAACAGAAAAAGAACTATTGGAAGTAAAATAGCAACTCAGTTTTTAGTTTTGCCAACTGTGTACGATTTTCGCGAAGTATTGTTATCACGACTTCAAACTCGGTGGGGATACAGTTTTGTCGATTTTTTGTTTTTATTTTCTACATTATCTGTGATGCTTATAAGTTATGGTGGTGACATAGCAAACAAAATTGCCAAGTCACTTTTCAATTTCGCCAACTCCGCAAATTTTCGCGGAGCTTCTTTTCCCCCACTCCTTACAGCCTAGCAATGCAGGAAAGCAACCAGAAATGATCAGGGGCAGAGTTTCAGTACTCCAAAGCTACACAGAAGTGTAGCGAAAACTGATGGAAAAAAATGTATTGTAAACTTTACTTTCAAACTGACGAAATGATGATAATAATTAACCAGTACTCGAGGAAACTGGAATTTGCAGTGAAAATTTGTCCGATTTTGCCAACTCGACAACTCGAATTTAGCAACTGTGTGTGTTTCTTGGATGGTTGGGGGGGGGGGGGAAGCCCCCCCCCCCCATTCGCTTCGGCCCTGCTTTTACCGCTACGCCGTACAACTTCACCTTTATATGGACGTGCAAAGATCCCTATGTAGGCCTAAACCATTTTGGTAAGTATTGGTGGAAGGAATAGATCCCCGTCTTTCAGAATATCCGAAGCATGTCCATTTCGGTCTGACTGAGAGCTTGCAAGAGCACTCTGAAATCGAAAATCACCGTACACTTTTGCATCTACGCCATTACAACTTCACCTTTAAACGGACGTAGAAAGGTTGCTCTCTTTGCTAAACCGTTTTGGTTAGGATAGTTGGAAAGAAAACATCCCCATCTCCTGAGCATGTCCACTTCGGGCTAAATAAATACTTAGGAGTCTTATATGTCAGACTCCTGAGTGGGGAATCGAACCCACCACTATTGAAACCAAAGGCCGAGGTCCTACCGGCTGACCCATACTGACACGGCCATACTGACTCATGCCGTGTCAGTACGTCTCAGCGGTAGGACCTCGGCCTTCGGTTTTAAAGGTCTTGGGTTCGATTCCTCGGTCAGGCAGTCTGATATACAAGTCCAAAAGGCAATGTAAATAGGTTGGCATGTGTATTTATTTGACCCTTGTTGAGTCGTTGGCTTTCCGTCCTGCTAAATCCACTTCGGGCTATTAGAGAGTTCGCAAGACCACTTTGAAACCGAAATTCACTATAGCAAGCAGTTAAAAAAGGAGCGTACGCGCGAATTATGGGTAGTATATGAAAAAAAACTATTCTGGGGTTCAATGGTTGCTTTTACGTAAAAGATGTAGATCACCTTTCTTGTCCAGAATTGTATGCTGAATGTTTTTGTTTCACGTTATATTTTTGATTTGCTGACGGTTAAAGAGTTACAGCCAAAAAACCTTTTTTTTTAGGGGGGGGGGGGGAGTAGGCCGCCCTCGGTCAGGGAAGAAACAGTTTGAACTTGCTACCACAGGCATTTTGTCCATTTTCCCTTCATGTGCATCTCTTTTTTTTCAGTTACTCTTCACGTGCAACCATACCAAATTTCAGCTTTTCGCATAAAGTGAACAATTCCATCAATTGCTGGCCCCAAGTCGCCCTAATAATAAGTGGGATAGGAATGTCAAAACTTATTAGCTGTAATACCATGTTTTGTATATGTGTAAACATAAATATTTTATCTTGGCGTGTTGCCACCAGGATTTGGCCATTCAAGGTGATTGTGCGTCCTATCTTGGAATGTGCTTCACCTGTATGGTCCCCCTACCTGGCCAAAGATATTGACCTCTTGGAGAAAGCCCAGCGCCGTTAAACAAAATATCTCTCTTGATTCCGGGAAATTGTTTATCGTGAAAGACTTGTAAGATTGGGTCTGGAGTTGCTTGAACTGCGACGTATGAAAGCCGACCTCGTACTTACATACAAGATACTTCATAATTTAATCGGCATTGACCTTCCGTTTGTCGATCCTGCACAACGACTGTCGCCGGCATTTCTTCTCGGTTCGCGTGGTTCCTATTTGGAATGCACTCAGTGTAAAGACCTTGTCTGCACTGTCGGTTTCGACCTTTCGTAGGTTGCTTGATGAGGAACCACTTCACGTAATTCTGAAACGCCCATTATTCCAGGACACCTAATGGTTTTTTTTTTTTCCCAGGGCCCCCCCCCCCTTTTCCACCCTTCTTTACTTTGAGAACTGTGTTGGTGGTCCCAAGCCCTTCCGTCTTCAATCTTAAAATAAACCATTTTGTAAAATATTTAACGGCATGTAGGCCGCTTTGGTCATCGCGGCTGAGTTGTGAGAGAACTCAGCCTGGTTGCTGGAGGTTTGCGGAACGTGAGAGGCTACCATGCTCCTTCAGTGGCTATGAGAACTATTCTGGCCAATTCTGGACAATCTTTCGGCACCTACGATGTTCGGAGGTTTCCCGAATCGAATCCCCGGGATAGCACCTCCCTTTACCAGATATTTCTTCTTCTCTAAAAGTCTGGTAATGTTCAAAATTGAGCCGGTTCAGCCATACAAGCATTAAGTTGCTTCGGCTGACTTAAGGCTCAAAAAATTAATTAAAAAAAAAATAATATAAAAAAAATTGTGGCAGTCCAGCCACCCTATTCTATCCGGCTGGCCTTTGATTTTTATATATATATATTTTTTATTTATTAATTTTTTAAAGTGATGACAAATTCCACTATCTGAGTGGTTTAGTTTTTAGTATTCACCGCAGCATACCATTTTTATCACTGTTTATGCTTTTTAATTGTACAGCATCATTTTTGGCCTTTTAACACTTTTCACACCCTTCCCATGTCCTGCACGTTTGGTGATGCCATCGGGGGCCTTTGAGTCCGTGGCAGGTCTACCTTGGTGGTAAGACATTCGTGTCCCCAAACCCCTCTTACCATCATCATTCCTTGGCCTTATTATGTTCAATGTATTTACATGTAATTGTGGCTGGCTGTTATTGACTCCCCAGTCCTTGCCAGACCCGTCGCTATCGCAACAAATATTATTATTATTATTATTGTCAAAAAGGGTATTGTTTCTGGGATTGCCTAGCACTATTTTTGGTGCCACCACTGAATTCAGCAATCCCCAAAACATATAATTTGACACCCAACATGACCATATGGCAGTAAGGCTTATTTTCAAGTTCTGGCGGCCATATTGGCGGCCATATTTAATCATATATGACAAATTTGCCATTTTTGTTTCTTATCATCACAGTAGTGTCTTAAACTCCAAAGTTTGTGCAAGTAAGGTGCTATACAAGATAAATAACATAAAACGTAGTAAGTTCAAGAAATAGAACTTTCAACATGACCGCCATTTTGATGACGTCATTTCTGACTAATGAGAGCTGCAAAACTTGGGGTCTCGGGTGTTTTACCTTCAAGAATATATGTACTATCTTCACCGTAAAGGGTTTGTGCTCTGCCAGAACTGAAATATTGTTTTGCTTTCTAGCACAAAAATGTGCAACTTTACTTATGAGGCCAATTTGGCGACCATCTTGAAATATGGCCGCCATCATGGATTTTCTAATGGCCAATCGGGTAATTTTGACAAATATACCTTAGAGAGTTATCATACCAGAATTGGTGCTTGTACTACCATTTGCAAGATCCTACTGAAAATGTGCTTTTACCTGCTCTAGTTTTGTGAAGTCATTGACTGGGTACTGTTGGTTGTATGATTTATGAGCCGATGGTTTGTTGCTGTAGTGTGCGTTTTTTGTATTTATTTTTAGAGTGATCGCATGGCTTCGGGCCGAGGCCCCAATAAAATTTATTCAGCCTCATTTAAATACAAAGAATGGCAATCAGTAGAGTTCATAACCCCCCGTAGTAAGAGGAAGTACTCTAGCGGGAGAAAGGCGAAAAGGACAGTGGAATGGATTCCCCATATGGCTGAATAGGCTGAAATTAGCTAAACACTTGTTACAGTTAAACTACTCTCTGAAAACACTGTGTTCTGACAGAACACATCTGTGTGTACCAGCACAGCCAACACACAAGTTGTGTACCAGCAGTACACACCTTGTGTAGCGGCAAAACACATTCTTCCGTACAAAGCATGTGCACCGCCACATGTGTACTGGCAGTACACAACTCAATATGTTGGCTGTACCAGTACACACAGATGTGTTCCGTCAGAACACAGCATCTTTCAGAGAGTACAGTCTGCCAGTTGGCTGCCTTTTTATAATTCACAACAACAATGTATCTGACAGCAATTAAGCTGTAACAACAACTAAATTCGTCTACTTGGTATTGACATACTAGCGTTTGTCTAGATCATAACGTATATTTATATCCTGCTTTTACTCAAAGCTATGCTGCGGCATGGTCGTTCGTTCATTGTTGCCTTCGGTGGGAGTAAGAAGACGCCTTCTTTGACGAAGTAACGTGATTATTCCTCATATACACATTTCACGCTACCTTTCCTGAGAAATTCCGACCCCGGCCTGGCGAAATTCAAGCCAAGGCAACTGACCAAACCTACATTAAACATAAGACAAGGCAACAGCAAAAAAAAAAAAAAAAAACAAGAATAGTAACATCCAACGATAAAGCAAAGTAAGAAGACTGGTTCCTACCATTACCTATTTCGTAGCCCCCCAAAAAACTAGTACGGCAACTTTTTTTCCACGCACCATAAAATTTCAAAGATTTTCTTATCTAGACTCACGCTACTTGTCGCGGCAAGCACGGTAACAATCTTCAGTATTAAATTGTAGAGGGCATTGTTGTAGTGCAGCGTGATGTCACTGCACTGCAACAGTGCTCTCCACAATTGAAAGCTGATGATGTTGCCTTACTTGGCGCGACAAGAAGCGTGCGTCTAGATAAGAAAATCGTTGAAATTTTATGGTGCGCGTAAAAAAATTGCATTACTAATTTTTTTTTTACCTACGAAATTGGTCATGGTTGGAACTAGTTTTCTTATTTGCTGTATCGTTGGATGTTTACCATTCTTGTTTTGCTTCTTTGTACTCTTGCCTTGTCTTGTTGTTTTTAATGTAGGTTTGGTCAGTTGCCTTGGCTCGAATTTTGCCAGGCCGGGGTCGGAGTTTCTCAGAGAAGATAACGTTTAAAAATTATACCTTGAAGCGTGGGTATTCGTTACCGCAATTTCCGTGACGTGCAAAAATGACAATCGTATACCCAAGCCACTTCAACTCTTTCTTCGGTTTTTTATTTACACTGAAAAAAAACCCACTGATTTAAGACGGCCTTAACATTTTTAATGGTTCGCGGTAAAACTTAACGTTCCTATTTTTTTTTTAAATAGTAGTATACAATTTTTAACTGCTATCTTGTGGATTCTGCGAACAAGATTGCAGTGATCGTCTTCAAAAGATTCCTAATAATTTCATATCGGTAGGGGAAATCCCGAATCTAATAACTTCTTGTTTCGCCCTTCATAGATTTAAGTGCAATCAGCAGCTGGAAAATTGTATAAAAGGAAAGAAGGGCTTGATTCGAAGTCCGTTTGGAAAACAAAACTAAAACACTTCTGCAGCCTCTTCGACGACCATACACTGTAAGTACGCCGTTTTCTTTAGTTTGCTTACGTAAAAGAAAGACAGAAAAATCATTGGTCTCTTTCATCTTCGCTTGTCGGTAAGTTTGACGAAAACTAAACTTAATGATTATCGCCAGGTTTTTGCTGTTTAAAAGTCATGTTTCAAGGCTGATGCAATTCCACTGATTACTTAGATAAAAGCATTAATATAAACGTTAAAATTACTTGCGCACATATTTTCTTTAGGTAAGATTTGAAGTATTAACCGGCGGTAAGAAGAAATTCGTCTTTGACAAGAAAACTTTAAAGGTGGAAAACTTGGCGGTAATTTTTAACAAATTTTGTTGTACTCAACGAAAAAAAAAATGTAATGAAAAAAGCACATATATTTTTTGGAAAAAGCAACGCATAAACTAAAAAGAACAAAAACATTCTTGAGCAGAACAGAAGCTGCTGTAAGAGAACAACCTTATAGGGCTCGTTTACGTAACGACAAATTTCTCGCTTACTAGCTTTCACTTGGTTAATACTAAATCTGCTGGCAGCTTTCTTGCCTTTACCGAAGAATATGGCTTTTAGTTATCCATACGTAGTAACCATGGCAACAACGCGGATGCAAATCTCCTCCTCGTGCCTCGTGACACGACGCACGAAGCGTGCAACATGACAGAGTCGATTTATGTCAACTAGAAAACACTTTTTACTGCTGTGCAAGACGACGGACAGATTTTTGAATGCCGATATTCGATGATTTGTCTTCGATTCGTCAACCCCGGAATGGACGCCATGTTGGATTTGAATACTCGATGCGACTACCTATTTATTCTGCCGTCGTTTCAGCGACAATAACAAATTTTGGAAATAGATTGAAATGGCAACAATGTTGTACCAATGTTTAAAATGACTGTTGCACTTTGTTCTTTATCCGTGTTGTTCCTTATAATACATTTAATTTGTTGCATATTATTACTGCATTCATTAAATAGAAACGGGAAATTAATCACAAATAAATAATGGTTGCTTAGCAAATAGCGTTTGGCGAGCGAGAAGGTCTCGTTGCGTAAACGCGCCCTTACCCTAAAAGTTAAGTGCCATTTGCTGACACACACATTGATATCCCACAACCTGCACTTCACTTCTGCAATTACAGGGAGAAGTTGGTCTCCTAAAACGGTTTTAGTTCTAATTGGGAATGTTTGGGGTTCCTTTTAGTTTAAGTGTTGTTTTAATAAATAGTTAATGTGCTTTGACATTACATTAACATTACTTAGTGGTACGATGCCTTTAAGAAGAAAAACGTTTTTACACTTGATAACGAGATTTACAGTGTCCCCGAAACGTTGTGTTGTTGTTATCTGCACCTCATTGGCTTCTTCTTTTTTTTTTAAATAACCCGCACAGCGTTTGCGCCAGCACTTTAAGAGATTAAATTGGCAAAAATGCATTGCGCTATTATTGCATCGCTTTTAATGTTCTAGTGCCAGTAAGTGTGAAGTGTCGAGCCTATCTCTACCATACGTCATTATTTTCCGCAATCAGGTACTGATTTAATTTGAATGGGTTATTACCTAATTGGTTAATTCCAAAGTCAGTAGCGCCATTTATTTTTTGACAGTTTTATTAAATGCTCCCATTTTATGCAAAACCTACATGTATAAATAAGTTTTACATAAAACAGGGGCATTTAGTAAAACCATCGAAAATGTAAATAGGTTTTGCCAGGAGCTTATAAATACATACACATTCGTAGGACGTGGGAGTGTCCATGCTTTATTTTCCATCCCGTTTCACTAGATCGTCTGCGAGATAAGCCTGCGCGTTTCGTTTCCTACCTCGTCTGCATCTTATTTTACCCAAACAACGCTGAAATCCGTCAATTTCCCGACATACACGTGATCTGTCATTGAGTCCCAAAGCAACACACGCAATTTTTACCTCAGTCGGCCTTGTCTTGAAGAAGCCATCTCCTTCAACACGTCACGGTCGTGGAATGCTGTTGCACACGAAGCTACTGGTTGCCTGCACTAATAACAACATTTTTTAGCACTTGCCTATTCGGTTAAAACCTATGCAGCGTTTAACCTGGGTTATCCCCCCCAAAAATTGTTGCATTTGGCTGCATGGAACACGCGGTCATACTATGATGGACACTCGGGATTCCTATGGTTGCTCCTTTATGCCACTCCTGGTTTTCCAATAAAGTAGGTAAAAAGCCAACACGGTCCACAACGACACTTTTTTTTTTGCATCGCTGCGGGTCCGAATATTACCCGTTTTCAAGCAAGAACAGGGTTTACCACAACGTTGATACATTAAAACACACTTGGGTGTAATTTAACAAGCACACTAAAATAAAAATAAATAAATATTTAAAAGTTTAACATATAAAAGAACCTTAAAGCTGGTTAAAGCCGACAAAAGGCGGCCATATCGCCACCCTATGTGGAGTGCAGACAGGCAGCAATGAGATGAGTAAAGTGCCTGTTCATAGAGGGTGAGGCCAAATCCTGGTCACACGCAACCAATTTGGTTTCATCCGACGTGGTAGCACTGTTTCCTTCGAATAACTAGCAATAAATTTTGGAATGCATAATTGAAGTTTGACCCTTCTTCCTTGGGTGGGATATTTCAACTTCCTGAGAAACCATAAAAATTACTTTTGGTAACATGTATTTCCTCTGTGTACCGCCGTATATCTCACAATGTGATGACATCTCTATGGGAAGCTCTATTTCCACCTACTTGGCAGATGCGGTCTTTAAATAAAATTGACGATGCACCTTTGGTAAAATTTCTGAATATTATCGGCGGTATGTGGAGGACTCCAACGTTTGATTCATAATTACCACATAAGTCATCAGTGAAACCCATCTATCTTTGTAATTTACCATGGAAGAAGCAATCAATAACTCAACCCTGTTCCTCGACACTGCAGTAATAATAATAATTATTGATCGAAAAATAGATCAAAATGATTCCGTCATTGATTCCATTCATAAAAGGAACATAATTACTAACGAAGCTACATCCATACCTCAAATAAATAAGTTCATTGAAAATGGATTTCTCCTGCAACAACTAGAAAAATTAGTCGAGCATGAAAGAAATATTTCAAAATCCGCCAAGTAAACCAAAACCTACAATTTTCTTTCCATTCCATATTTCCCGGCTGCAACAGAAAATCATAGGAAACTTATTCCCCCATAAGTAAATCACCCTTGATTTGTCTACAAACCCAAATAATCTAATGCATCACGATGATAAGAAAAACAACCGATCAAAACCAAGATTTGAAAACTAAAAATAATGTGTAGGCTAATTCATCAGACTCCATGCACTGAAATCGCTTGCACAGCGTCATAGAGTCGGACGACGAAACAGTTTTCAACACAAGACTGGTCGCTCACAAATCTAATGTTAAAGACAATGCTAAAACGAATTCATTGGTCCAGCATCGAATAGCGACAGGGCACACCCCACATTTGGAAAACACAAAAAGTGTTGTTTAATGCGTCGATGTTAGCCTTGTGCTAAACTCTGTTCTTTCTTGAAAACGGTTAGCATTCGGACCATAAACAACTCAAAAAAGTGTGTCGTTATGGCTTCTAACCTATTTTATTACTGAATTGGTGCTTGTTTGCCTTACAAATAGATTTTACAAGAGAAGTCATAGTGTAGACCCAAGGAGTTGATTTCATACGTTGTATTGGAGCACATTTCAATTGTGTTTTTTTTTACCATCTAATAACGCAGATGTACAAAATCAGGGGTTCGGGTTAGCTCGACAGAAGTTTAGAATGCAAAACTATGAAAAAATGACCAAATCGGAAAATTTTTATTGAAGCTAATTTTAAATTTAATTGTAGGTTTTTAATTTTTTTATGTATTTATTTATTTTATTTTGTATACATGTGCCATTCACTGATTAACACCTCTTACGAAGATTCAAATCAAAGAATTCTGATTATTGGTAGGGAGACGGAAGGAGAAATCAGCATTTTCAGACATGTGAAAATGTCACTAATAGGTGCTTGAAATACTTGAAAGTGCTTGAATAACTTAACGTGTTTGCTGAAAATGTCGCTCAGCTCCTCTTTTAAATTTCGTTTCTTGAGACGTGTTCATCGCTTGTTTGGTAAGCTATTGAAATCATTCTAGAAATAGAATATAGATAAAATGCAGAAGTAAAAAAATGTACCTGGTCAAACTCAATACCCTGCCTGGTGAAATTCGAGCAAAGGCATCTGAACTAATCCATAACAACAGTAAGAACAAAGACAAAATTCTTTTTTGGGGGGCTCGGTCTTATTATACCGGCGTTTTTCCTCTTTTTTTTCCCAGAGTTTTTTTCCTCATCGGCCTTTTTTTCCATTCCTTTTTTTTTCCATCATGCAAACGAATAAACCATGAATATTTTAATGTCTGGTGAGATGTTGTTGGCAATTTTGCTGATTAATAAAGGTCGTTGAGAAATTATACTGGTTTGGAAAAAGTCTTGAAAGTGTTGTGTAAAAGTCCTTTTTGTGAACCCTGCTAATCTCACGCCCGCTCTCTTTTCATATTATTTTACTTTTTTTCCTTCCAGATCATCCCTCCAAGATGGTTTTCCTTCCCATTTTCCTCCTGCTGCTGAGCATGCGCAGTGTAGCTATGACGTCAGACTCTCGTTGCCGGATCCGAGTTGGATTTCAAATTCCTTCAGCCGCGACGTGCACATTGAATCTGATTGAAGAGAATTTGGGTAGAGCACCTTCCGCTTATCGACGTGAGAGCCGATATTACAACAGACAACAGTGTCTTCCAAGAAACCTTGATGACTTTGCAGGAAGTGTTGGGTACGTCCAATACGATGTCTACAAAACTGATGACGTCAGAGCTGGCGGTTACGAACGCATTATCTTGGGCACGAATGGCAAGGCCTACTATACCTCCGATTTGTTCACCTTTTATGTAATCCGTTTTTATACGGACTCTGTTAAACAGAAAGTAATTGAACTTTTACGAAAAATGCATGAAGCTGAAATACCTCAATTCGAATAAAATTCATTTGTCAGTGTTAAAGGTAAATGTTTAAACTCATCCTTAATAAAA
>JAHWFP010084303.1:1224-29709 GCA_023313725.1 Lithobius niger
AAGCGTCCGACGGCCTGAGCTGGCCACTACAACTGTCGGCCAGCTAAGGCCGTCAGACGCTCGAGCTCTCGCAGCCAATAGGGCTATCTCAATCGGCTGCGAGTCGAAATCGAAGAGTGACATCAGTCGGCATTAATTTCTGCGCGTTCCAGCAAAACAATGGCGGTCTCCATTGTTAGGGTGTCGTGTTTTGGTGATGCAATAATTAAATTGTTGTATCGGACGTACGTAACGTATTCTTACCGCAGTT
The DNA here is from genome assembly GCA_023313725.1 of Lithobius niger. Classification (NCBI taxonomy): domain Eukaryota; kingdom Metazoa; phylum Arthropoda; class Chilopoda; order Lithobiomorpha; family Lithobiidae; genus Lithobius; species Lithobius niger. Next base: position 1,475 of record JAHWFP010084303.1, read on the forward strand.
CTTGTGTTTACTTATTGTGTAAATGATCCAAAAGTAAAGCATGCATGTCAAAATGTTGTAATTGCCCTTTAACATTGTAGCATCCGGGGAGTGAAAATAGGTTTGTTGATCAGTTTTGTGAAATAAATTCCAGTTCGGCTAACTAACGTAGCTTTTTTCTCCCCTTTTAGCATCAAGTGAAGGTTCCATCCCAATGTTAGAGGGTGAAGAATTCCATGTGATAGAACTAGACCAAGGCGATGGTTGGACACGAGTGCGACGGGACAATACTGAGGAAGGATTTGTGCCATCATCTTACATCGAGTGCATCTTGTTTAACAATGCCACCAGCTGTTAGCATTATTTAGGACGGAAGTGTAGGTCGAGTAATGACGATCTCAGTCCGCGCTTTACGACGAAATACGTGGCGTAAATAGGAGTGCGGCCTGTCAAATTTGTGATGCAACGACAAGTGCGATAGCCACGCGTACGGATGCTGTTTGACAGTGTTTGTTGTTTGCCACCCTAACAGTGTTGATTGTTTGGGTTCCGTAGTGGAACTGCTGTTTTAACTTCAGCTCATCGCTTTGTCCTTTAGGAAGTGTAGCCCTTGAGTTTTGGAATTGAAATATTCTCGCATCCAATATTAAATACTAATCTACACGTTGCAGGTGAGCTTCCGATTTGTTGCAGATAGTAGTTTCTGATTTTAAACTGCATTGTTGTAATTGCAGACTTCATGGTTCAACAAGCAGCCATCTTGTTTTATAATTTTGGGTGAATTTTGAATTAAACAAAGATAAAGATTAAAAACCAAAGAAAATTACCGGTGTATTTAATATAAATTACAATTTCGTAGTGAATTGACTGCGTATGTATCTGGTTAAGACCCGGTTTTTTTAGTAGGGTATATCACAATTTTGTTTTTTACCAAGTTAATGGTGAGTGATTTCTAGCGAAACAAGAAAACGTTAACAAATTTTCATATCTTGTGGTTGCCTGGTGTCATTTTATTGTATTTTGAAAAACTCAAATAATAAGCGGCAAGTTTATGCTTGCCAAAAACATTGAAACTTGATTAACAGAATATTTCTATGCTCCAGGTTAACGTCTTGACAGGCTTGTAAATCCTATTTTAAAAGTTTTTGCTATCTTCTTTTTCTCACTTGCCTCTGAAAGGGGGGAAAAGGAAACTATTGTTCGTAAATTTCATATTGGATGCAAATTATTTATTCCTCACTAGGCTACACTAATTGATTTGGGCGGACTTGCACAACTGATCGGGCCAAAGATAGTTATTGTCGAGTGATTGTTAAGGGTGCATTTTTCCAGAAACGCTCAGGTTCCTGTTCAGGCAGCCTTAAATTTAAAGAGAGTGGTAAGTTTGTTGCATTTTAAAAATTGTTAAATATGCCTCCAATTTCTACAGTACCCGTCGAGAATAACAACTCGGAGAAGTGGATCCTTAATTAAACCAGTGGTATTGCCGCAAAGTTTTACATTCATATACAAATGCAGTCGTTGTTCGTAATTTTTGGTTGTTTTCAGGCCGAGTGTTAGTGCGTTTGTCAACTATGCAGAGGTTTCCGTAGCCACCAAAAAAAAAAATGGTACTCATTTTTTAGCAATGCTTTGGGACATTGTTTATTGGATGTTGTCTGTTGGGTTTTGTGTACATTTAGTTGAATTACTTATATAGATTTGGATTAGATACATAGACAAAGGTTGCATCAAATCTATCTTTGCCAATTTTATGGTGTCGACTGATTTTAACGTTTCAATGTTTAATGGTTTCATTGTCTTATCATTTAAAAGATTACAATAGTTCTTAAGTGGAAAATGCATGAAACAACTTGTCTTTAATGAGGAGGCCACCTGTGAAATTAATTTGTGGGTTTGGCTTCCTCGGTGCATGCAAAATTCAATCACTTCAGTATCATTACACTTGTGATGGATTCGATCGCTGTTCGGCAGAAAATTTAGTGATCAGTAAAAGCTTAAAAGATTTACACTGTACATAATTAACCCATTTGTGATAAAGTCGTTTTGTACTTGTGGCTTTTTCAAAATGTCGTGGATTTTAAATTTTCCTTCCAGTTATAGATCTTGATAACTTTAACATTGCCCCCTTACAGCCCATTTACTGCGTCTTTAATCGCATTATTGCCTTCTATTGATTTAATGCTCCTTAACGTTGCGGCTGGGCTCATATCCTCAATTGTTCTGCCGACATATGAAAAAGTGTAGCACCAGTTCTAGAGTAGAAATGTATGTTGGAAATTTATAAATTTTTGCAATTAAGCAATAAAACGGACAGTTTCAAAAATTTTCGCTACTGCCGCAGCTAACCTTATCACTATCAATTTGGTTGTTCCACCAAAATTTGTGTTTCAGTGGTAGGAGGCATGTTCGACTTATGCAACACTCGTGAATTCTATGTGAGGCATGTTCAATGCATACGCAACATAATTTGAATTTGGTACTGTATTTATGCAAGTCTAAAGTGTGGCCCCTTCCCTCAATAAATTGCGGCCTTGCTTGGTGATGCGCTTTCCACTCGGGGCATCTTACATACCATTTCAGTTTCTGATTGCCACCAAAGTGCAAGATATTCTCAAGGCGAAATCCCTTGAAATAGGTGCACCTTAAGATTAGTGTAAATACGGTTAATCACCAACTGACTCCCAAGCACAAGGAAGAAAAATTACAAAACTTTACATTAGTGTGTTTCCTGTTCAAGACCAGCAGTCCTAGAAGCATATATGAGCCAAATGTATGTTCACCGTTGTGTTAATGCGCCTTGACCAACGTGACTTTGAGAAGAAGATCGATTGCTTATCATTAAACAGTTTCGTCCACTAAACCTAAATGTTAAAATCAAACCCTATTTTTGCTTGTAAACAGAGTCCATTGTAGCTGTACAATGTGATATTTTTAAACTGATAGCCAGCTTAAACTTCTCAGTACAGAGACTCCGTAACTGCTATGTACTGTATTAATATTGCTTATAGTTTCCAGCAGGTGTGGTTACTGTAACTTTCTGTAGTTGCATACTTTTCATTGTTCTGTAATGTTGGGGGGCTGCATTCTTAACTGCATACCATTAGTCTTTTTAACATAAGCTGTATTGTACGGCCAGCGAAATATTGACAGAACTGTTAGACTTCACTGCTATGTAGTAATGTACCTTAGTTCCTAGAGGAAAGTGGTGCGTTTGTTCGTGACACCAGCCATGAACGAATGGTAGATTACTGCATCATGCAGACTGATTAGTATGATAAATCCCTTCTTGCTACATGTGCAGCAGAGGCATTCAATTTTTACTGGCAGTTATGGCACAGACCAATTGAGTTTTTCGTGGTGAAAAATGTGTTCCTATATGATGATCATTGCTGTTACTTTTATTTCTCAGCTTTGAACCAAAACAGATACAGCTCATATGCAAAGATTAATTTTGTACGATTCAAGAATGACAGACCATTAACGCTTTTTTTGTATGTAACGTCTTTGTCACCTTGGAAGTTTGATGCGCTCTCAAGTCAAATCCGTGGTACTGGATGGTGAGAGGGACAATTTTGCTAGGTAGGTCTAATTCCAGCCAAACATTTCTAGAATCTTTTACATGCCACAATCAGCATGAGCGCGAGGCATCACAGTATCCTCCTCTCTTCTCGAAAATGGCAGGGCTGGCCGAACCAGGCTCAAGCCCTGCTCTGAGATACAAGAGACGGACGTGGTGCAATGGACATTGCCTTATAATGCCCTTGTCTATATTTACCGAAGTAGAAAACTAATTAAATCGTGTCAAACTTCACTACAATTTTTTTTCTAAATAATAAATAATTTTACCTCCCTCTAGTTTGCTCAGCTTCATGGCCCAAGTTGGGTAAGCGTGTTGCCTCACGTCTATTTGGCTTAACGACCGAGGCTAGGCAGGTTTACTTGCCTGTAGTTTGGTTGCTGTCGACTTATTGGGGGTGTGTGAGCATCTCATTTTAGATTTGAGATTCTTTTCGAGCTGAAAACTGTGAACTAATTTTTATTTCGTTTGCTTGTGAAGCTTTTTCATTTACCGTTAAGACTTTAATGTTCGTAGACTTGCATATATATACAGTATATATATATATGCATTTGAAACGACTTGATTGCTCATTGTCACACGGCTAAGTTGAAAAAAAAAGAACAAACCTTGTGAATTTTCGACAAACCTTGTTTGTCATAGACACTCAAATTTTAATTCCTCAATACAATCCACGGAGAGAAAAATAAGGTGCGGCCTTTCTGCTACAGCACCAGCCGGAACTGACGTTGCTGTGACTGGTTTTTTAATTTGTGGCACTTCCATGACAAATAAGGATTTGTCAAAAATACACAAGGTTGTTGTTTTTTTTCTAATTAACCGTGTCACAGTGAACAATCAAAAGGACTTAAATGCTTGACCACAAATCGCTTGTTAAAGACCATGGGTGTATGTAGTTTATTTGGCTAAAATGGGGGGAGGGTGTTACTTAAAACCTAACCCTCTTTCTGGCTGTACTTCTGTGCACAGGTTTGGTGTTAGCTCCATCACTGAAAAGCAGCGATTATGCAGTCATTCACGCACATTATCTGGATTCAATTTAGTATTAGCAATGCCTTTGTCATTTATTTGCAAATTAATTTGTTTGTTTAAACTAACTTCTAACTACACAATCCTTTGTAACTACAGGATTGGAGGTGATTGCACGCTCTTGTTCCATCCATGAGAGAGTCGAGATCCACTCGTCCTGATGTCACCTTCTAGCCTGGAGCAAACTTTCGGAATGGTTAAAACACACCCAAAAAAAAAAACCCACACCACAAAAAATGACGATGAATTGGGACTTTTGCACCTAACAGGTTCATTTGCTCGAACATTGCAACCTAACCAATTTTGACATTTACATAAAAAAAATCAGTGCGTCTCACGTGATACAGCTTATGCATTGACAGCACGGTTACTGCCCAGAAAAGTGTGTTCGAAATAGTGAGGCTTGCAAAAATTTTGTATCATAATATTAGTACTTGCACAGTAACCAACAAAATAGTTGAAAAACGTGAAAAAAAAGGCAAAACGTTCAACATCGTTGGCCACCATTTTGCATAGATAGGCACCTGTACAACTTCCAACTGAAACCATTTCACATAGCTTAGATAACCCAGTGCTAACATTTAACGTCTATAATGTGCACTAAGAACGTTAACTAACACTGTTTGCGGAGAGATAGACGTACTTGTACGTTGGCTTTTGCATGCACCCACCTACAAACACACAGGATGTCCTGGTACATCCATGGGCAGCTGTGCAAAAGTTAAAGGCTAGGCGTCAAAGTATAGGGGATAAAAAGGTGAATTGATTAAATGTATGAAGCTTGTAGCTAATTTTGTAACAGAAAACTTATTTACAGGGACACAACCTGCACACAGCATACAGCTAGCAAGTTCGTTGAATTGGACAGCAATTGCGTTGGTATTAGGAGTTGACAATTCCCGCCGAAATGTTGCACTGCATTGTGATAGGCAGAAAAACAAACTACAAACGGGTAGTGCTCCTGTAAGGTGAGGTCATTAATTCAACTAGGACATTTAAGCATGTTAGGAGGTTTGGCGTTAGCATCGCCAGTACGTTTAATAGGCGATTTATGGTAATACCTGTACACCATTTTAAAGATGTATTTGGCCAGCTTTACAAAGGCAAAATCCCAAGTTACGGTACTAGCTTTTTTCCAGAACTTGGGCAAAATGTAGAACGGTATAGTTTTCTAGTCTTAGATCATCACAATTGGCACATAGTTACTTAGTAACATAATACGTATCTTATTTTCATACAGTGACGAAATACGTAATAGTTTCCGATTTGGGCTAGGCTGTTAATTCAGTTTTATTTAAAAAGGATAAGGTTGCAATCAGTTAAAATTTAGTCGAAACTAACCCCCAAATTCTACTTCCAACTTTTCTCCAAACACCGCTCTTTTCTTTCAATGATATTGGCTTGTTCGCCAGCTCCTGGAATACCAGGGCTGGCTTTTTTTCTGAACTCCAAATGGTGACGGTTAACATCCATACCATGCTACCAGAGACCAAACAGGCAGAGTCCAAACAAAACAAACACTTTCGTTATGAGGCTAAGTCCCTTGCCTTCGATCGACTGGGGGATTGGTCAGCATCAGCCTGATTGTTCTGCCAATGCCAGTCCCTGGAATACCAGGGCTGGCTTTCTATATTTGTTAAGGAAGAACGGGGTTGTTCCACGCATAATTATTGCACTTTTCGCTACAAAAATGTGCATGCTGAGTGATGGTCTGCGAAATATTTTTTTTATTATACCATGCTAAGAAACATTAAAAATATATTATAATTAACTTCAGACAGAAATAGTACTACATATATTTATAGTGGCAAGTTCTAAATAGTCAAAAAAGCTTTAATCACTGCTCATTATAATGTGCTTATGGTGCTGATTTGAGAATAATGGCGTTGTTAACATTTCTGGCTGTATTTCAACGATTAGTATTTCCGGTACTTGAACAAGAAGGAAAATGATCAGCCCAGGTGGAACCTTTTGATTGGAACATTTTAAACAGTATTCAGTTATTTTTGAGTCTAGTGATGAGAATTTCGTAATGTAGTTAAGATGTAGACTTGGGGAGCTAAATATTACAATTTGGTGTGTAAAGAGAAGGTGGAACTGCGAGCCAGTGAAAGATGCTGAGATTTTTTCGCGAGTAAAACGTTAAAAATAAAAAAGCCAAATAATTTTACAAAGTTTTGTAAACGAATACTTTTCCTAGCTTGAACAAGTATGATGAATTGATCATCGATTCACCCTCCCTTCTCCTCCCCCAAAAACAATTGTGTGCAGTTTTAATCGAAATAACATTATTTGGCTTGATGTGCACACTGGCTAAGTTAACTTGACTACTTAATAACATCAAACTGTTTATGCCTTAATTTCCTAAATGTTAGTAGGTACTGATATAGTGACATGAGATGTTATGTTAACTGTGTGTTGCACTGCATATTATACTGGCTGTGCAGTACAAATCGCTGTTTTGCGTTAAAGGCTCAGTCATTCTTGATATCTGTTCCAAAAATGCGTAATTAAATTTTCACGCTTGTTGATTAAAATGTGTAGCTACTTAAATCGTTTGTACGTGGTACCAGGTACTGAACAGTGCTTGTCATGTACATGTAAAGAATACCACATGAAATGGACAAGAATTTATGTGCAATGTGCACTTGGCTGTACTTACTTTTTCATTCACGTTTAAATTCTAGTAAAGATTATTAACATCAATCTTGGTTTAGCTAATTGATTTTTACATAATTTTGTAACTGTTAGCGTAACTTTTTTAGTATGTTGTTATTGACTGGTGTGCCAGTCGTCGGTAGTGTCGAGACCTGTTACTGTTGCTCATGAGTAGTATAGTGCACTCGGACTGAAGATGTACTGTGCTAAAATATTATGTGAAATGGTTCATTAATAGTAGTATTTATTTTGTGACTAAATTGTTTTTCGAAATAGTACACCTGCAACCTGCAGATTGATATATCATCCTCAGATTTTGCTAACCTGCTCTTATATTGTAACTGATGCTCCGTGAGCACTAAAGTTAAATTTAGTCACTGTGTCTGGGAAAGAAGATTCCTTTGTGGTTGTTAATATACATATTTCATGTTAATTAAACCCAAAAGCAGAGTAGTCTCTGCTTGTCAATTTTTGATGTTCTAACCACATAATTGTTCAATGAGACTTTTTCGTTGGCATGAAAATGAAATCAATTGGATAAAGCGAAGTTATTTTAGGAAAAGTAGTAAATTTGTCGGTAACCAATTAATTCAGATAGACTGTCTGCAGGTAGTTTTGTGGCAAACAGTAAGGAAAAGTTCTGCCTTTGGTATTGTTGTGAAACTTGCAACCAAGCAAAACCCATAAACATCCCAGTGAGTTAATTTTTTGTTGGGGGGGGGAGGGGGGTAGATTGGTATGATACGTAGGCCTTTGGATGAAACGTGTCGAAAAGATCATAGTGTAATGAATACAACACTGCTTTTCAGTTGGTGATAAAATTGTGAAATCTAGTCTCATGAGGCTAGCAAGAATGGCTAGATCGTCTTAATTTGCATGCATTTAATTCGCATTATTTGTAATCTCGCATGATGGTTCTCCATGTCTCCATGAATTAATTACGTTTCCATCAAGAAATTTGACGATAGCAATTTCAGCCAAAATGTTTAAAACGCATACTGTAGTGTTTACAGGGTGACTGAGCTGGAAACTTTAGAATCGTCAAAAGTTACTGTAAAAGTGATGTGGAGAAATCCGTACGGCAATAACCATGGCTGCACCATTAAATTTTACCGAACAAATAACCAAGGTTTACCCCAAAATTTTCCAATTCTGTAAAAAAAAAATGAATAAAATAAGAGATAGTATGCTTAACGTGCACTATAAACATGGAGTGATTCCTTATGATTTTATATGAAAGAGGCTGTGAATTGCCAGTTATTTTTTTCTGAGCTAAATTACAGTAGTGCTTTATCGACAAAGTTGCTGTGTAGCAGTAACGAAACTTCAAACATCGACATCCTAACCGAGGTAATACCAATATTGGTGCAGCCTTCCTAAAAACTTTTGCTATGCAGGTAGCGGTTTGTTCTCCAACATGATTACTGTATTTAGGTTTATATTTCATAGTTTCTTGTATTTCAGTGCATTCTAGGCAATAGTAATAGTTGCATTGTTTCGGCAAAATATGTTGGCCAGAAGGGAAGGAACACTTCCAAATTAGACCTAACTTGTTGTTGACAAAAACAGTGTAGACTAGAGGGCAATGGGGGTCAAAAAAGTTTGGTTGCCATAGCATTGAACTTTGAACTAAGAACTATTTTTTTTTCAACAGTAAGATAGCCTACAAATGCTTTCAGACAAGCCTCGTGTAAGCTTTGTTTTTGTTTGTTACTTTTTACACAGGGACACCTTTTTTGCTTAGTAAAGGGTTAAAACCAAATTAATGTGACTTTATAAATAAGAGGATTATCCCTCACCTAACAGTTGGCATCACAAAATGGACTAAAAGTGTTACGAAGATCAGGCTTAGTGTGGGAAATTAGGGTTTGTCGGGTTACGGCAACGAAATTTTTTTTGGGCCCGATTTGCATATTGACCGTATGATCGTGGCATTTTATTTTGTTGTACAGCAGCCGTTTAATATAAAATTGTGGTGTTATAGGTGGTGCCGTCAGCATAAGCAATCCCAAAATAAAGCATTGGTTGACTGTAAAATAGTTGTAAAGCCTTTGTGCCTTGTTGTGTTTTTCTGTGGATGTAAACGAAAAATCGAGCTAAAAGATGTCTTTTTTTATAGTTTTTTTTCAACTTTTTAATTCATGTATGTTTTAGTTTTATTTTCAACGGATCTGTACAGCTTTAGTTATCGTCTTATTGTTGTTTCCTGTAGTAATTTTGTACATACGAACGTAATCCAAGAGAATTATGACACTGTATTTTTTTCTGTACATGTGCATACCGTAGTCTTGACTCTCCGTGCCTGCACTTGTACACTTTTATTTGTACGTGCTAGTAGTGTTGTATTATCAATGAATTTTTTTTTTTATTTAAGGATATTGTTAAAAGAAGGTATGCTGAATGTATAGTGTGCGTGTTAAGAAAATAATTACTCCCGCCCAGCAAATTATATTTTATATAATTCTAATATTGTGGAGCTTACAATGCTGTGCAAGAAAATGCAAGAGAAATTGTGCGACTTTTGCAAGAGAAAATAATTGAGTGACATTTGACCTAGGTTTGGTCCGTAGTTTAGAACTGGTTTCGTTTCTTTAACTCTGAAAGCTTAATTTTGCCCCAGTAAAATTAAATTAAGTTCTATACACAGTTTATAGGCACTTCCCCTAACCTAAAATGTAAATAGATGTGAAGATGTGTAAATATAGTCGTTGGCCTGCGAAGGAGCAAACTGCATTAGTCTTGCTTTCAATTTGTCCTGCTGTCTGCGTTGGTACATAAGACGCTAATAAATGATACCTAGTTGTAAAATGTAAAAAAGAAAAATATTGCTGTTGAGAGTAAATGGTTTTAGATTTAAATTATTCTTGCCATTAGACTGAAGCGTGGCAAAATGTAAAAGTTGTTACGAAGCAGAAACTCGTTAGAGTTGTGGTCACACTTAATCTCAGATCAATACAAAATCGTTCAACACACACTATTATTCAAATTCAAGCGGTCTTACCCGAAAAGTTGCAATGTTGCTAACAATGCATGTGGTTGTTTTTATTATTCGGCGACTTATAATTTAAACCGATAGTGAAGTAATTTTTTTTATTAATGAGAAGACTGCCTAAATATTAAAATGTGAGATTTGATAGGCAACTTGCCCCGAGTTATACATGGTAATGGCCCGTATTATTTAGTGTTTGCCGAAACGGTTTATGCACCATTACTCAGCCATGTTCAGCTGTAGAAGAATGACTGGAATTTTGTGTTCCGTGGAAAATTGCCAGACTGCAGTAATGATTATGGTTTGTAACGAACAGTTATAGTGCTGATAATGAATGGTATTTATTAGGTTAACAAAGCTTTTCGGCATTAACAGCAATCAAAAAAGTTATTCAACTTCAACAACAGCATCTTAAGATCTCATTTTCTCCCTGTAAATTGCATCATGAGATAAGTGTCGCATCGGCTTTTGTTTCGTGTCAAATTTTGTGTTTTTGTCAACAGATTTTGCTAGGTACGTGTGTAATAGCGAACAAGTGTGATAGAAGCAATAATGGCGGTAGTTGTAGCATTAAAGGGAATGGCGAGAAGGAAAGTAATATATTTGCAGGGTAAATTTAAATGTTTTTGTTGATGCATTTTTAAACTGGCATCGTCACTGGTAGATCCTGTTGATTTCTGACGTAAAATTGCTAAATGTTAGTGTTATGTACCAAGTTTACGACATTGTCTGTTGCTTACGCAGGCGTTACCTGTTAAGTCAAAACCTGCCCCAATTTCTTTTTTAAATGATTAGCCGATTTTGTACTAGTGACTGAAAAATGGAACATATGACCAAGTGATAGTCACAAAATATTATCTGTAAGGCCAGCGTTTCAAGGTACCCGTCGCTTTGTCTGTTCCAAGTGCTGATCAAGATGGTATTATTCTTTTTGAATAATTTATTAAAAGTACTATGTATTAATGATTGTAAACACTGTAAACTGTATAAAAAATTTATCTTAATAAACCTGATTATAAATTTAATGTATGCTTTATTAAAATTTTTATAACATGTTGTGTTGGCATCATAAAAGCAAGGCTAGATGCACCATGACGGGTTAGCAACTGGAACTCGGCACGCTCTAAGGAATGGCAGCTGAAAAACGACGCCACGTAACGTTTTCGTATTGACTGCACTATCGCCCACAGTATTAGAAAATGGTCCAACCTGTCTGCATGCAATAATTGCTTGTTAATTGCTGGAAGCCGTGCATATTTTAGTTGCGTCTACACTCCAGCGGGTAAATGTGTCAGAACAACTGTTTGCCACCAGTAAATGCTTGTTTATTTCGTCACCTACATTTTAGTTTAGTCGCACAATTATTTTGTGGTCATGGTGTTCTTAACCGGTAAATAGCGAGCGTGATTTTTTTTATTTTATTGGACACCATTTGGCTAAAAGCATTACGGACCATAGACAGGCGTATACGTAACCCTAATATACAAAAAAGTAAGTTCTGTAGATGGCGAAAATTAAAATACGTTTCTGCTTTTATGACTTGGAAGTATTTTGCTACGTCAAACAGCATCATTACCTTAATTGACGTATGCTTACAAAGGATATCCACTCACTTCAATCCGAGACTATAATTTCCTGGCGAAAAGTACAAACGGTGAGATCATCCTCTTATAAAGTTGTTAAAAACCATGTAATGGACCTTTTTATGTGCAGTTTGTTGTATGATAAGTGAAAACGTATGCTTCTCTTTAAGGAAGTAAGGTTACTAGCACCACTAAGTGCCACGATAACCGAATGAAGGTCGTACAACATTTGGGGTTGGTGGGGGCGATCAAAGCGAAGCCCGAGTGTTCTGCGAACTTTCTTGGGTGTAACTTGCAACACCGCTATGCCCGGTGCAAGGAAGGATGGTAAATTTAGGGCTTATTCCAGGGCCACGCGGTCTGTCCTTAGGAGATGTTGTCCAGTGGTTCAAGGATGCTCTGATCAGGGCTTCTAGCAGAGTGGCACGCTTCAGGAAGAGTTCTTAGCTGGTTAGGGACTAGCTCCCAGAGTGAGGCTGCAAGGCCTTAAGTACCTAGAGCTGCAGCCAGTACCTGCCACTGGTGGTGCAAGGTACTTCCTGAACTATATCCTGGTATCCCATGAGCCATCTGCTAGCAGCTATCCCTAGGGGCAGGGCAAGGCCAGAGCCATCCTGACCACTGATCTCCAGGGACTGGACCATACATCAAAGTACATAGCATTACTGGAATACATTAATAAAGATATAGAGTATACATAATACATAGTATGAAGTCATAGCTTCAAGGTAAAGCGGCCCTAGCTTAAGCAGTAGGAGGAAGCTGTGGAAACTGTCGTTGCAAACTTCGTATACAGGGTGTGCCAGGCCATCCTTCCATTTTCTTATATCTGCAAAATACTGCCCTTCAGTAATATATGTTAAACAAGCTTATTACCATACTTTTGTCGTTTTCATTGTGGTAAGCAGTCCTTAGAAATCCTGCATTGGATTCTTACAACAATGGAACTTAATGTAAGTAAAAATGTATAGTTAAACAGTGCAACCTATTGCTGCAATAAGTGTCCACCTCCGAATCCCTTTCTTTCCGAGCCATTCCTACCGTTGCCCTGCGACACTGCAGCTACGTCCGCGATTCCCTGTAGCCAGCCTCCGCTGGTACGGGACCAGTGTTCCCTTTCCGAAGAGCTCTCGAACAAAGGAACGATATGTTTGCCTTAACCTCCAACTTAACTGGCCTCCTCCGTGGGACCACAACTTACTCCTCTGGATTTGTCTCGATTCCTTTCAGCCCTCGGTAACTGGGCATTCCGCCTATCAGCGGACCGACGATCCACTCACCTCATCCCAAGTGCATACTCTTATGAACGCTTCCCTTCAAACTATCAAGCCGAAGGCACCTGTCTATGCCTATACTTCGTCTTGGATTGGTTCTATCCCTAAGCGCCACCGTCCGTCTATTGAGGACGCTGGTCCTTCTACCGTTCTGCCTGCCTCTTTGCCGACTCCGCCCGTTCCTCCTGCGGACGACGACTTTGATTCTTACTACTCAGCTGACCCGTTCCTTTCAGGTCAGCCTGGCCCTCCTTTCCAGGGGGATCCTGATCCCTCGGAGATCCCACTTCCTGAACTATTAAAAACTGTTGAAAAGATCATTCCGGACTGTTTCTTGTACAAGCCTTCCTCTACCTCCGACCCAGTCTCCAAGAACCGTGGCATTGCGACTGGTTTTGGCTTTGGCCTGCGTGACCAAACTCCCACACCAGCCTCCATTGTTGGGACGTCAACAACACTTCTCACCACGTTACTCAGGACCGGCGGCGTCCTCCTCGGTAGCGGGACACCTCTCGAATTGGACAAAGAGTCCCCTCCTCCTCGTCCGGGCCGTGAAAGTTACTTCTTCCGTCCCATCGGAGAAGGAATGGCTAATCCAAGAAACTATGACACTTAACCACAGTCGGAATTCATTACCGCTGATACTGAATTGGACTTCGGCTCCTCCCTCTATCTTCCTCGCAGAGCTGCAGTTCTTGTTTTCGTGCTGCATGACAACGACTGCATCCCAAGCAGACGTCCTCGGGACTGCCGCCAACGCACTGTGTGAAAGACTCTACACCGATCCTCCTCCGGATGACACTCGCTAACTGGCGTTCCTCATCAATCAAGTCTTTAGGAAAAGTTGCTTTGCTACCTGCCATGCCTTGAATTGCTTCACGCATGAGCTCTTCAACTCCACACTCCTCTTACGAGAAATAGCCCTGAACACTGCTCCTATTCACCATGATTCAACTCGTCATCTTCTTCGGAATCAGCCCATCCACGAATCGGAATCCCTTTTTTGCGGATTAATTCCTAGAGTGGCCCCTCACCTTGACATCTCCCACAAGCCTCGTTACAACAAGAATCGCTAGAATTGACGTCCGCGTTCTGCCCCATCCTCCAAGCCTGACCAACCTAAGGAAGATGGGAGGGTCACGAACACATCGGACCCTGCTCCACCTCCGGTGCCACGTTCCGTATTGCCCTTTCCATCCCTTTTCCAGGGACGAGGACGTGGTCGTTCCCGGGTCCGCCCCTCCACTCCTGACATATATCAACGTTCCTCCTCTCGTTCCTGCACCAGGGGACGTGACAATTACTGACATTCCACCTTCCCTACAAGAAGTAGGGGGACGTCTTTGGTTCCATGTCAAAGCTTGGCAGAAGGTAACCTCCGATCCAGTGATTCTTTCTATCATTTTAAATGGCTTCAAGCCGAAGTGTTTACAGCAGCCCTCTGTGCAAGACCCACCTTGGGAACTGGAAGCACCAGCCCTCGTTCCGCTCCAGACGGAAATCGCGTCCCTCCTTCAAAAACAAGCAATTCTTGTTGTGTTGCCCCCGTTCACCCCAGGCTTTTACAGCAGCATCTTTCTATGCAGCAAGAAATCAGGCGAAATGCGCCTCATTTTCAACTTGACACCACTTACTCAGTTCATCCTCAATCCACATTTTCAAATGGAAACAGTCTCCTCCATCCGAGACTCATTACAACCCAACGACTAGATCTTGCGGACGCATACCTTCACATTCCGCTTCATGCCTCTGTCTGCCACGTATTCCGTTTTCTACTAGGTGGAACGGTGTTAGAGTTTCGCTGCCTTCCCTCCGAACTGAACGCCGGCCCACGGATCTTCACCATGGTCCTGCGTCCCGTTCTCGCCTATCTCTGGTAGGAAGGTATCCCCATCCATGCCTTCCTAGACGACTGTCTTCTACCCCATCCCAACCAGTCAACAATCTCCAACAATCTACACGTCGTGTCTCTTTTTCACCACCTAGGACTGTGGATCAACCTTCCGAAATCTCGTCTCCAGCCCGATCAATCTTTCGTGTTCCTCGGGGTATGCTTTGACCTCAAACACTCAAGAGTCGTGCCATCCCCGGAACGCATCGAAAATCACCTACGTTTAGCCAGCACCTTCATACACATGCCTCTCCACACTTTCCAAGGTCGCCTCAGCCATCGGAATCATAGACTCCTTTGCAGACCTCGTTCCTTACGGCAGGTGGATGGCACGGCGGTTACATCATTACCATCGTTCCGCTCACTGTGGCAATCCCCAACTAGCTCTATCTCTGCCGTCCCAACCTCTCGGTCCCTCCTTCCCCATCAACACCTTCAGGTGGTGGACGGACATCCTCAACCTGACAACTACAGTTCCTCTTCACGAACTGTCCATCTTTTCTCAAATGCATCCCAATCAGGTTGAGGAGCCCACTTCACAACCTTACCATCTCAGGCGAATGACCAACTGGAAAGACCCACATCAATCACCTAGAACTCTTGGCAGTCCTCCTCAGCCTTCAACATTTCCGGGACCATGTGGGAGGACAAATAGTACAAGTCCACACAGACAACACAACTGCTGTTGCTTACCTTCTGAAGGGAGGTGGGACTCACTCCCTGTCCCTCCATCAAGTAACCTCTCAGATTTTTCAACTGTGCATCCAACTTCGTGTCTACCTTCTACCACTCCACATTCCGGGGTCGATGAACGTGATTGCCGATTCCCTCTCTCGATTGAGAAGTTTCAGCACTTTTTGCAGATAAAATAAAGTAACAGCCAGTATCGTGCACAAAAATAACAACACTACGTTTCGAGAGGACAACCTCCCGTCTTGAGGTTAAAATAAACACTAAAACATTTTAAAAATTCATGGCAGTATCTGCCGAGTCACCAAGTCTAAAAAAAAGCAAACCATTCAGGCATGGTCAGGCCTAAAACTTTAAAATATTTAAAAAATATAAAACACCACTCTACTTCCGGGCGCCCATCCTGAATTTTTAAAATGTTTTAGTGTTTATTTTAACCTGAAGACGGGAGGTTGTCCTCTCGAAACGTAGTGTTGTTATTTTTGTGCACGATACTGGCTGTTACTTTATTTTATCCCTCTCTCAATGGGAGCCACCCACCAGCGAATGGACGCTACATTCAACCATTCGCTCCGTCCTATTCCGTCTCTGGGATCACCCGATGGTCGACCTCTTCGCAACGGTGTATAATGCCAGACTTCCTCTGTTCGTCAGCCCCTTCCCGGATCCTCGTGCTTGGGCAGTGGACGCATTGACTTTGAATTGGGATCACCTGTACGCATACGCTTTTCCCTGTCCTCGTCTCCTCCCTCTTGTCCTAACGCAAAATCGCCAACTCGCACGGAGGATTCCTCGGGATAGCACCGAATTGGTCTGTAGCAGATTGGTTCCCATTACTACTCAGCCTCATCGACTCTCATCGTTGCCTTCCAAGCCATCCGGACCTCTTGTCCCAACACAGAGGAACGGTCCTCCACCCGAACCACCAGGCATTACGACTTCATCCAGCTCCTTCGAGCATCTGGCGTTCTTGAGGACGATGCCACTTGCATTGCATCACGAGTCGTCCGATCCTCTACCAGTAAGATTTACGACAGTCACCAGAAACGATGGCTTCGTTGGTGTGTCACAGAACAGGTTAATCCAATCTGTCCCTATTTTCATCACTGTAACTTGCTATTATGACCCTCAAATAAGCGAAAACCGTACAAAACTAACGTCAAAGTTTTTTTTTTTTAACCCTCGTAGAGCCTGCCTGTTCCTTAAGTGATCAAGACTCCACTGTTTCAGTTCAACGAAAACGAATCTCCACAGAAGTGGAATTCGAGCAAACACTCATGCTGATCTTTCTTACTCCTCAGCCACGCCAGTTCTTAACACCCTGCTTAAAGAACAGCCGAAGCTTGAAAAGGATTCGATCCTGGAATATTGAATCCAGCTACTCAAACATGCTTCCTCCTTCCAAAAGGACGCTTTTAACTGGGATACTTGTCTACTCCTCAACATGCTTTTCAGAAAGTGGGACGCCTTCCTTGAATAAGCCACTGATATTCCTTTCGACACGATCAGCAAGCTCCAGCTTCTTCCCATTTACAAGTCAACTGACCTTTAACGGGCAGCTTCTCTAGATGGCTCCTGACTTGATGATTAAGACTAAAGCTCCGCTTCGCAAAGTTCATCTCGTCGCCTACAAAAGAAGAGCGGAGTTGAGAATTGGACCATTTCACAAGAATTTTGGATTCGAAACTAACCAACACAAATACCAAGAGCAATGAGGAAGAAAGAAGTCAACCCCTTTGGAGAAAAACTAACCATAAGTTGCTTTTCAAGATCCTCAATACTTCTTGAGATTGATGTGGAACTAATATGGATGTTGGGGTGAATAGACACCAGAACAGTGTCACGTATGTCTTACCATGCTATAAAACTTAAACTTTATAGCTGAATTTTTTCACATTAGTCCAGTTGCCAAATGCTGATTTTGTCCTAACCTAAAAAAACTGTCTGCACGAAATGTTTTTGCGCAGAGATGTTCTACAATGTTTCCCTACTCCAAAACATAATAATGCCACCTTGGCACCCTTGGGAAATTCAAGATGGTGTCCAAAATGGTGACAACAAAACGTTTTTTTGCTTCTAGCGTCTAAACCGTTCATCCAATTGAAAATTAACCGGTTGCCAATTATGTTTAGAATAAAATTTCCTTCAAAAAAAGGTTCTATTCATATTTTTGGTAAAATTAATCCTTCTTGCCTAAATACAATTCCTGACTTTAAACAGCTGCAGTACCCTTTCTAATTCGAATAAATAGACGTGATTAGGTTTAGATGATAGACGTGATTTGGTTTAGATTTTCCAATAAGGGTCATTAAAGCGATTTATATTAATTAGAAGCTAAGCTACGGCAGTTTACACACGTTGTAGCGCTTTGGTTTTTGGTAAAATAGAGCAAAAACCACAGTGCTACAACATGTGTAAACTGTCGTGTGTGTGTTCCATCTTTAAAATGCTGCACCACCCATTTTAATTCGGATAAATGGACATGATTAGGCTTAGACGAAGATGTGTATTTTCCAACAAGGGTAATTAAAATTATTTATATCAATTAGGAGCTAAGCTACGATAGTTTTTCTACAGTGTAACGCTGTGCATTTTGGGCTATTTTACCATAAGTTCCATCTTTAAACTGGCGTAGCTTAGCTTCTAATTCTGATATATCGTTTTAATTGCCATTGTGGGAAAATATGCATCTTCATATTTCGTCTAAACGTAACCACGGCCATCCGAAGTATAACGGGTAAAGTGCAGCAGTTTAAAGGTGGAACTTGTGGTAAATTAGAGCGAAGAGCACAGTGCTACAACGTATGAAAACTGCCGTAGCTTAGCTCCTAATTAATATAAATAGCTTTAATTACCCTTGTTGGAAAATATTCATATTCATCTTTCATCTAGGCCTAATCACGTCCACTTATCCGAATAAGAACGGGTATTGCAGTCAGGAATTGTATATGTAACGTGTTAACGACCTAAAATAACTTAAATAACGAATTTTGGCAAGAAGGATTAATTTTACCAAAAATAACGAATTTCGGCAAGAAGGAAAAAATATGAATAGAACCTTTTCTGAAGGAAATTTTATTTTAAACATAATTGGTAACCGGTTAATTTTCAATCGACTGAATGGTTTAGACGCTAGAGAAAAAAAACTGTTTTCCGTCGTCATTTTTGGAAGCCATCTTGAATTCCCCAAGGATGCCAAGGTGGCATCATTATGTTATGGAATACGGACATACTGTAGAAAATCACTGCGCAAAAACATTTTGTACAGACTATTCTTTTGGGTTTTTGTGCCGGCTGCTTTATGCTTAAAGCAAGGAGTTTGATGAATGTTGACTCAATCTATTGTTAAAGTCAAGTCACTGTGGAAAAAAACAACCTTAAATACGAAGTTAAATTGCAACATAATTACGGTGAGGTCAGATTCGTCAACGTAGGATTTTGTAGGAGTGGCATGTTGTGACCCCATTCGACCTGTTAAAGGAATGGCCGTTACTAGTTTCAAAGTAGCCTTCTACACAAACACGGGTAAATGGTATGAAGTGCGTCATTATAAGTTTAGTCATGGAATCTCCCAGATTATTTCTTTAAAATGAATAAAAACTAAATACCCAATGAGATGCAACAATTTTATTATTATTATTTGGGGACATGAAGCACTGTAATTTTAATACAACATTTGTAATACTACAACTAACTATTGAATATGTACGAAATAGAGGATAATACTGTGCTCATGTGTTGCTTGTTACAAAGATGATGCAGTTGCAGTAACATTGCATCATCGGACACTGCCTCAATTAGTGTTTTCTCGGTGTATACTACATGAAATGATTCATCCAAGTCTAAGCGAAACTACATACTGAGTTCAAAAAATTGTTAAACCAACTAAATTAGGCAATTTGGAGCAAGTGGCACAAAGGTAATTATGGCATAGGGGAAATTCCTTGAAGCTTTAAATCTCCATAATCGTGTACGCTTACCACAGTTTTTTTTTAGCAAGCTTGAGAATATAAAATTAAAACTCAAAATGTTAACAAAAAAAGTTGTCTAGGACTAGCTAGTAAAGCCAGAGATAAAAAAATAAAATATCCGTTAAATACATTTGTAATGTCTGTGGAACCACTACCGCAGCGGCTCCAAGCTCGTCCACCATCGATCTGTATATGTGGATGGTTGTACTATCGCCATTGGTGTAAAAGGTAAATCAAGGTCGCCGTTCACGAAAATGATGTCAGTTTTTTTTCAAATTACGAGCCTCGCTCGCGCTGTCGCGCTCGCTGCGGCTAACTACATAACATCAGAAAACGCAACCAAAAACTTAGCCGTAAAACTTCACACGCCGGAATCTAGATAGGCCGCCCATCTTGCTTGGAGCTTCTGCGGTAGTGGACCCATGTCTGTAGACAATGATTGGTTAACGTAGTGTGTTAAAACTTCACAAGAATATCCCTGTCTTGAGCTTTCACTTGTAAAAGTGGAGTTCGAGTAAAATAAACTATTCTGGTTAGAAACACACTTAAATGTCATCAAAACACTCATAGAACCGTATGCAAGCTATCCTTTCCAAAGGCTGAATATTGGTCCCTCAACCATTTATTAACAACAATGAACATTACGTAATATTATTTGTGCCTACACATTAAGCAATTGGTCCCTCAAACAGACATTCAGTATAACTCACATTCAGTAAAAAGAACAATTCTACAATACTTGTATCTATACTGATGAGACACCCAGTTTTAAATTAATTTCATTGTTAATTTTCGAGGCATTGGAGTCTATACTGTTGACAATGACTCCCGAAACTTTCAGTTATCGGGGTTGTGATCTGTAATAACTGTCTTGACATCAATAATTACGGAATGACTAGGCTAATTGTCTACAATGGTTATACTGAAAAGGTTCAGCTTCTGAATCAAGGGTACTGTACAAATTGTTGGTCCCTCCTTCATCACACTATGAACAGCGTAACCATACAGACTTTGTTCCAAGAGTTTTGTACAAATAGTTGGTCCCTCAGTCCTTTGGCACATTATGAACAGCGTAGCTATACCATATTTGCTGTAAGAGCTTTGATTCAGCTTCTGAATCAATTATACAAATTGTTGGTCCCTCAGTCCTTTGGCGCGTTATGAACAGCATAGCCATAAATAATTTATTCCAGAGCTTCTAAATCAAGTGTACAAATTGTTGGTCCCTCAGTCCTTTGACACATTATGAACAGCGTAGCTATACCATATTTGCTGTAAGAGCTTTGATTCAGCTTCTGAATCAATTGTACAAATTGTTGGTCCCTAAGTCCTTTGGCGCGTTATGAACAGCATAGCCATAAATAATTTATTCCAGAGCTGCGGTTCAGCTTCTAAATCAAGCATACAAATTGTCGGTTCCTCAGTCCGATGGCAACATTATGAACAGCATAGCCATAAACAGTTTTTCCCCCAAAGCTTGATTTTGTTTTAGCTTCCATTCAGAGCAACAAACGTCAATAAATGTTAGTCCCATCGTACTCTTTCAACAAGTTACTTAATGCCCTCGCAACAGTACACTTAACGAACAAGAGTAGTAACTACAACACTGTACAATACAAGCTGTCCTTCCATATTGGTTGAATATTGGTCCCTCAACCATTTATTAACAACAATAAATAACAATTCAAAATTAGTCTACACTGTTGTGTTAACATTAATTCTGAATAACAGTGAAGGGAAAACATCCCTTATATGATTTTTACCTAACATACTACGCATTTGGTCCCTCAAATGATTCATTAGTCAAATGGAATCCTTTGATATTATTTAACTACCAACAATAAACAATTAACTTAGTTCAGCGGTTCCCAACCTTTTTCTAAACTGTTCCCCCCAATCAGGACTAGCATTCAATTGCGATCTCTTCCTGTACCTCCCCCCTTGCTATAATTTTTGTTTTATAAGATGAGTGATACTGGTAAGGCTTGAAAATCTTATAATGTGATTTAAAAATACTGTTGACAGCAGGTCTAAAATCTGTCATTGGCAAGAACGTTGTGATTGATGCACAGTTTAAAAAAAAGTTCACCACTGATCTTTATAATACAGCGCAAGCAGCAGCCCGCGACTCCCAAGGGAGGCGCGCTTCACTAGTTGGGAAACACCGACTTAGTTAATGAACACAGTCACGCAGATTGTACACAATTCTTAAAAGAAATACGGCATTCTAATGTATAGCTGCATTTTTAGTCTGATGTATGGTATCATGGAAATACTTTACTTGATATGCATAAAGTTTCTGAAACTGATAAATGTACTGGTGATGCAAAGTATTGTCTCTAATTTTTTTTTATAAAAAAAATATGTAAAAAAATAAACCTAATCGACTAAGCAGCTAAGCAACTGCTAAACAGCTAAATTCTAACAAACGCACAAAATGCAGTTTTTCTGGCTAGTCCTATTTACGTATTTTGATTCGTTGAGTCATTGAAATGTAATAGATGAAGGTGAAAATGTTACGGAGTTTGGAATCTTATACTTTTCCAACACTAAAATGAGGCTTTATTAGCTGTTTATTATTATTATTATTATTTTTTGGTATTCGTTTATTATATACAGTTGGTAGTTAGCCCACAAACTAAAGCTGCCAACAACGAATAAGTTAGAATTGTGATGGGCTATTAATTGAATTTTTTTGATTACGAAACCATGTTCACTGAAAGAGAAAACCAAGCTCCAAAGCTTTTACTGTGTTTCTCAGCTCTTGAGCAAAAAAAAAATTTTGACTAGCTCCGTTTATTTACCTTCATCTACTGAAACGGGTCGTTTTTACACAGAATTCTCAATAGGAACAGAATACTGATATGAATAGGTTTTCTATTCTGGTTCTTTCTTAACTACAGTGGCCAAGTTTCGAATTTCCTTCCAGGCAAAGACAATGTCCTCTGACTGGGTCGTGGCACTGCAGACTGCAAAGCGTAGGAAATAGGTTTCGTTCGCTGAGGATGGCACCAAGTGAATTTTGCCGCCATCATTTATTTTCTTCAGTAGCTTTTCGTTTCGTGAGTTTGGTCCCTGAAGCAAAAAACATCAGAATTAAATTGGTCTGCAAGAAAATACTCTTTATTTTTTCAACTTCGGTCAACTTTTCCATAATCACTATGTTTGCGTGACCATTTCGAAGTGCTTTAGAAGGATGCGCATCGCCTCCGTGAGTCTTGTAAACACCCGTTCGTTCGCGCTTCATCTGACGATACACAACCCGAAGCTCTTCACGAAGGTGGATTGGGAGGATAATGCGCGTTGTATTTATCATGTAAACACTCACAATCGCGTTGAGATGTTGGAGAATGTCTGGTAAAGACGGCAGAAACAGCCACGAGCCCCACGTAATTTTTGTTAATACCACTTGAATTTTAAGTCAATAAATTGAAAAGAAGTGCACGTGACTAGGAAGACCACTAAGACTTGCATATGTTTGGTTATTCGAGTTTAAGCTGACCTAGACTACACACAGGGGGTCGAGCAGCATGGGACTTGGTTTTCTAAGCATATTAATCGCCTTCCTTAGTGGAATAGCCCTAATGTAGTAGGGCCTAATTCTGTAGCATTCAGCATCCTGGTATCCAAACCAAGTGAATGCCGGTTCGAATCACGCGACTGACTTAAAAAAAAATCAGTCACCATAATTAATTCAGAACTGAAAGAGTTAACTGAAAAGATTAGTATTCAAAAAGTGAATACATGTAGAACATGTTTGGGGTGAATGGTCATGTGACTTTCTGGGTCTTAAAGGACCTATACTAAATTTTACTTTCAACACGTGAAATACAAAGTATTCATTCTGCCCCCCGCCCCACAACATTTATGGATACCCCACGAACAGAAGACAAGGCACATGTATTAGGGACCGGTCATTACTTATTATGAGGGAAGGAAGGGTGGGGTTGGTGAATTTAAAAATGTGCTTTACACATTTATAACAATCTCACCCTCCCAAGGTGAGACTCTATCGAGTTTCAAAAGTACGCTTTCCAGGCTACCTGCTGCCGATTTCCAGTAGCCAAACTACATAGGTGGTAATCCGCATGGGCATGTTTCCAATTTTGTGAAAAACGTGCCGAATCGAGGAAAGACCAACAATGCTTCAAAACATTTCAAGGAGTGTTCGTCAAGTTACATGGAACAAAAAACGGTGGTGTTCACCATATCCTTTATATCAACGTTCTAAGAGTATGCATTATTGATTTGAAAAATGCGTATGTAGTTACTGTGCAGTATGTTGAGACTTCCATACTGCAAACAACGGTTGCACTTATACCTAATAACTCCAGAAGTCAATGCCCTTGCAGAAAACAATGGTAGAACTCGGCAAGAATTAGCAGTGAGACTGACAAACCTTCAAACCTTGCATACACATAACATACATTATTATGGGGTCTCTCCGAGAAGCTGATATAATTCTTAGCTTTAGTTTAAAGGCAGGTTCACACCAAACGAAAACCTGCAGCATCTACCACCATAGAGCACTATCTAGCTCTGTCTAGCACTTGCTCACACCAAGCAAAGGAATGCATGAATCAGTATCGTTTAATACAACAAACAAGCCATGTGCACCCTTATTTATTGAGTAAAAATTTGGTACGTCCTCGTGCACCTGGAAGCAAGCTGTAAAGGTTAACGATTTTAATGCCACTAGATGGCGCCACGGTAAAACATTAAGAGAATACCTTAGCGCCATCCAGTGATAGCAATATCGTTAACTTTTACAGCTTGCTCCCAGGTGCACGAGGACGTTCCAAATTTTTTACTCAATAATTAAGGAGGCACGAGGCTTGTTCGTTGTGCTAAAAGGTATTGCTTTGTGCGTTCCTTACTTGCTGTGACCAAGTGCTAGAGAGAACGCTGTATAGAGCAGTGACATTTGCCGCCATATTGGCACCAGTATGGGTTTTGGAGGGCATAACTACAAGGTGCACTACATAAAAATGGAGGGAAAAACAACGGGAAGAGCGGATTTCTTAGGCTTAAAATAACGTTGTTTTCTCCAACAACAAAAATCGCACGTTTTAGGTCTAAGAAATCACTCTTCACAGCATCGGCTTCAGTATGACACCCTTATGTTTCTCTCTCTAGTGCCCCTTGCAGCTAACTCATTAAGGCTCCACCATAGAGTTATATACAATACTATGTCGTGTCACTGCTGTATAGGGCTAGAAGCTGCACACTTTTATTTGGTGGTAACCCGCGTTTAAGGTATTTTTTTTACCCCTCCCGCTTGACAGGGCTCAAAAATTTCGAGATCCCCCTCCCCTTCAAGAGGGCTTGAAAAATATATGACACCCTAATTTCCTCCACCTTTTCCTCCAGAGATTAATAATGGCCGATCCCTTATACATGGTGTGAGCCATCCCAGTTATGTATTATCCGCATGTTCTTAAAACTATTTTTCAATAAGACCTTCACAGGGGCCAAAGCAAAACGTTCGTTTTAACGATAACTCATTTACATCTGTAATCTCCAAAGATGTGCACTAGCTACTACTGTACCTTTAATCGAAAGCACACAAGACCTAATACGACAGGAGCAACTACTTCAAAGTCTTGATCCTTTCGAACCAATGCTTCAAACTCCTTAGCTAAGGCTACATGCTGAAATAAAAGAGATATTTTTGTTAGTGACACAGACAGGAAAGGAGAGGATCCAGGATTTTGTCATATCAATATGTATTTTTTTTATTTGCCTTTAATTGGAGCGGAGCTCCGCTATGGTCACACTCCAATGTAATCTTAGACCGTGCAGCACGCAAAAATCACAAGGACTGTATCCAAACCACACTATGCTTGCAGTAGCACGGTGGTCTGAACAAGGTTTAGCAGAAGAAAAAAATCTG
Organism: Lithobius niger; assembly: GCA_023313725.1. Lineage (NCBI taxonomy): Eukaryota > Metazoa > Arthropoda > Chilopoda > Lithobiomorpha > Lithobiidae > Lithobius > Lithobius niger. The sequence goes on from JAHWFP010084303.1 coordinate 27,012, forward strand.
GAATTGGACAATACAAAAATCCGGAATAAAAAAAATCTGGAGAGAAAAATCCGGAATAAATCCATTAGGGTGGCAAAATGCCCAATCGCCAAGACCCAAACGGCCACGTGGCAGCGAAGCCGTTTTTAATTGTTAAAGGCATCCGATTGTTAAAAGATTGATTGTTGATGGTATAAGAGGCGGCCTCACTAGCAGACAAGATTGTGTCTGTTAACTGCAAACAACGAAAAACCTATTTTGTAAGGCTGGGCCCATCCCAATCAGCAGGTAAAACCCAGATAGATCGTTTATAAAGGAAATTAAAGATAATTTCACTTCCCGTGGACCAGTTATGGTGGTTGAATATGCCACTTTGAAGGTTTTTTTCACCACTTATCCAATGGTCCAAACTCCAAGCAGATTTCTATTATTTTTAGAAATTGCAAGGCAAAATGTTAAATTTTACTGGGATTTTGTGCTTTAAAATGATTGTGGTATATTAAATATTATTTGAAACCAACATTTTTCAATAATTATGTGCATTTAGGCCTATGCTTTATTTATGGAATGCTTTCAAAAGTAATTTTTATTTATAAATACATACTTTAGTATTACAGTTTTCGGTTAATTGGGAACTGTCTCGGTTATCGGGATTTGGTATCTGTAATCGGGATCGGGATTTAGTTTCTGCCAGTTTTGTTTAATGGTCGGCTCGTGATCGTCTCGGGTAGACAAAAGATGATCGACCCAGCCGTAATAGTTCATCATGTTGCAGATAAATGCCAGTGCGGCCGAAATTCAAATTGTGGAAACTAAGGGGAAAACTTAAAAGTTAAAGCATGAGTGTCCGCCATTAATTGAGGGAAAGTTGCATCAAGAAAGTTTTCATGATACTGTCCAACTGAGTAACCAGCTGCCTTGGCGGCCTGTCCCTGTTTGAATGATATCACTACTTACAAACGCCGACCCTTTTTGGCCAAACAGCAAAGAAAGCAGAGCCCACTCCATTATCTCGACAGGGAAAGTGATGACAGTTCTAGGATATAATGAAAAGCAATCCGCACAGTTCAATTGTTAAAAAGTCTTATCACTTTCTATCCTTTTCTTATTAAAATTTCGTAAGAGAGAGTTCGTAGGTTAAAAATATATTTTTAAGCTGGAAGGAAGCTGTATGAGGCCAACCATCGATACCATGCCAGATCTGCCCTTGAGAAAACCACCAAATCTTGTTAATGAATTTATAAACTATTCTATTTTTTAATTGAATCATTTCACTAAAGTATTATGGCAACAATACGATTCTGCTGAATTGAAGCTGACGCGAACGTTCCATTTCTATTTTTAAGTTGGAGGCTTATGCTTATTTTGCAAAAAAAGGGTTTCCTCATATTGTGTTTATGTAGTACAGCAATTTGTGTATGTTTAGTTACAGATGCACACCTATTTATATTTCCTTTTTGACTTAAATGTCAGACTGCCTGAGCGGGGAATTGAACCCACGATCTTCGAAACCAAATGCAAAGTTCCTACCACTGATCCATGCTGAAGGCCGTGTCAGTATGGCTCAGCGATAGAACCTCTGCATTTGGTTTCAAAGGTCGTGGGTTCAATTCCCCGCTCAGGCATTCTGACATTTAAGTCCAAAAGGCAACGTAAATACGTTCGCGTCCATATTTATTTAACCCTTCTCGATCCCATTCGGCTTTCTGTCATATTTAATATGTTTCTTTACCTTATTATTAATGAGTCTTTGCCTTGTGTTTGTTTCCTTGGCAACAACAACATATTCTTTGTGTAATGAAGTCATGGCTTTTTCATAACTGGTTTGTGAAGCCTTGGTGAGATGACTCGAAAGGCAGGAGCACCCAAGTTGTGATCTCGAGTTAGTTGGTTCGAGTTCCAATCACGTCAGCTCAATGAAATAAATCCATAATAAAGGCTGACCGAATCTTAGCTGTTTTTAGAGTATGATTTTTATTTGGTATTGCGTTTTCTTTACTCCTTAACTGTCATTTTCTCTTTCAGCATTTTCCATTGTGACATCCAGACTTGACCATAGCATGGACTAGCATCGATTGCTTATGTTTAAATGCCATATAAACTATCAAAGTAACTGCTGGTGCCAAAGTAACCTCCATATAAACATATTTGTATTGTGATTTCGTTTGTTTATTTAGCCTTGGTGCGTTGTCGTGTTTGACTGGAACCTGATTTTTTTCTTACCTTTCTGATGTGTGCTTGCAGCTTTTTAACACCGTATAAGCGCAGAACAAACCAAAGTTTGAGTGATCGGAATCTCCGGCCGAGAGGTATTTGCCAGTGCTATAAATATACAAATCACACATTTTTTTTTTTGCACTTAATTTTTTTTTTTAATATAAGCAAGCATAAAGTTTTACCCTATAATCAGGAACTTGACTTTGCTGATCATGCTTCAAGTAAAGTGGATCCACGTTAAATGCTTCTGCCAGGCAATCCGAATTTTTTAGCCTACAACCAACAGCCAACAGTTAAACGTTATATGCTCACATCGTTAAAATATACCTTGACTGCAACATTTCAACGATCCTCACTGCATGTCAAATTTTATTTTCGGGAAATTGACTAGTACCGTATTTCCCTTAGCTAGAAAATGTCAACGTTACTGACACCAGTTTTTAAAACAAGAAATCTTTACGCTGAATCTTCACAAATTACGAACGATAACACGTTTATACAA